>OZ020611.1:225036622-225349007 GCA_963971575.1 Liopterus haemorrhoidalis | reverse complement strand
TGTACTCAAAATACAGTTGATGATGTTCGTCAACTTATGAACGAGCAACCCACTACATCACTACGTACACTGTCGCAAGAGGACTGGTTTATCAATAGGAACTTGCCATACTATTGTCAAAAAAGAAAAAAGAAGCTGTTCACATACAAAATTCTTGCTTTACATGAGTTGTTGCCAGCAGATCACAATAGGCGAATTGTGTATTGCTACTGGTTTCAACAAAATTTAATTAATAATAATGATTTGTTAAATTTAACTTTTTTTTTCTGACGGGCCTGGTTCACCCTTTCGGGGTATATTAATTCACAAAATATGAGGTTATGGAGTGCTCAAAATCCTTATACATTTCGTGAAACTCCCCTTCACCCGTTAAAAGTTGGTGTTTGGATTGCTGTGTCTCGAAGACGTATTATCGGACCCATATTTTTCCACGAAACTGTTCCTGCTCAGAGATACCGGAATATTGTACGTAAATTTATTAATCAGCTTCATGAGGATAAGCTCCCGCAAGGCTACTTCGAACAGGATGGCGCGACTGCCCACACCGCTCAAGAGACCATCAATTACCTTCGTGAATTTTTTGACGATCCAGTAATTAGTTTACGTTCAAATCCAGAATTTCCACCTAGATCACCAGACTTGACTATTTTAGATTACTTTATATTCCCTTATCTGAAAAATAATGTATACAAGACTCCTATTAACAATATCGAGGAACTACAAAACAGAATTACCGAACAGTGTGCCAATATAACTCCTCAAATTCTTATAAATGCTTTTAACAATGAAAAGACGAGTAAATTTAATACAATATTTTTACAATTTTTTTATGGTTACACGGAAATATCTGACATTCAAACATTTATAATTGTAATAATTGTTCAATGCCGACCGGCGTAGCGTAGTAGTAATGCATGTGCTCTGCGCAGTGGCGGATCTTGCTTTTTGGGGGCACAGGGCTTAAAAATAACAAAATTTTTAATAAATATTAGTAAATTTTTTTGTATTGTTTTTTAAAATAATATTTTTGTTTTGATCTTTTCTCTTATAAGCCGTGCTTGGTATAGAACAGGGGTCGGGAACCTTTTGGAAACGAAGAGCCATTTTAGCAAAAAACGTACAAAAAGTAAAATTTAGGGAGTCGCAGTTTTAATTCAATTTATTTATTTACTATTTCAGTATTTACAACTGAAACACATATACATACAAATAGAACTTTTAAAAAATAGTTATTGTTTTCTGTAAGTACAATAAATAAAAGGATATAAATTTTCAACTCCTTTAACAAGGTTCTCGTAACGTTAAAAGAGTTCCTCTTAACGGAACAAAATGAATAGCCCATTAAAAAAATTAGCAACATTTTTCGTCATGCGTAAATTATTATTCTAAAGATCTTTTTAACCGTGAAAGAATATTTTTACCGTGCTTATATTGCAGTTTGATAGATCTTTTCAACCGTGCTTAGCTTACTGTTCGAAAGACTCAATTTTACCGTGCACAAACCTTTTTGCATCTTGAGTAACTTACCGTTCATAGACCAATTTTATCGTGCAAAAACCTTTTTTCACTGTGATTAACATGCCGTTCGAAAGACCTATTTACCATGCGGAGGATCTATCTTAATGTGCCTTTAATATTTCCCTAAATAAAATGATATTTTTAATAAATATTTATTTTATTTATGTAAACGTAAATACAACAAAGTTATGCAAAAATAAAAAAACTATTATTAATTTTAATATTTAATGCGATTTTTGGCCTTGGCATTTATCTGCCAATTTTGTCAATTTTGGAGTGTAATTCGTGCATTTCAGAAACAGTTCCGCTTTTAGACTTGCAACCGTTTTATGTTGCAGTCTGCTTCTATGTTTGTTTTTCATGTAGTTCATCGTAGAGAAAAATTGTTCGCAATTGTATGTGGACCCAAATAAAGCTAAATCCCAAAAACTAATCTTCTGACATTAGAATAGTTAGCTGGAAAGGATTTCCAGTATTTAAATATAATGTCCGGTAGTGTTTTCAGAGTTGTCTCATTTTTTTCTAGTGCTAGTGTCGCGAACATTACAGTGTTAGCGGTATTTTCTATACACATCTACATTTTTTAAATTTACTTAACACACGAGATTTTTTTTTTGGTAACTATAGACTCTGTGTCGGTCAGATTTTTATTGAAAATTTAAGAGCCGCACTTTTTTCAGTAAGGAGCCGCGGGTTGCCTACCCCTGGTATAGAATATAATAGGTATATGTCCGAGAGGTTGGGGGCCCCTTGCGGATCTGGGGCCCAGGGCTTAAGCCCTATTAGTCCGTATGTAGATCCGCCACTGGCTCTGCGTTGCGAAGGTCTCGGGTTCGAATCCCGTCTAGGCATGGAAATTTTATCAAATAAAAATCGTCTTGGCTAATTGCCACAGCAGCAAAGGCAAAAAAAAAAAATTGTTCAATATAAATTACTTTTGGTCGCCCAAAAAAATTATGTGCATTTGCCAAAAGGATCTACTTTTTGGCAATGGTACACAAATAACTATTTCATCCACATGAAATATTATAACAGTGAATATTTTTAAAAATAGATCCTTTCATTCAAAGAGAGAAAATTTAGTATTTCGTATTTCGATAAATGTTGCAAATAAGAAAATAAGAAGAAGTAAAAGTCTGTCACGACTTTGAGGAATTAGAAATGAAACAGTAGTAAGATCGTAAGGAATTAAGTTGTTCACGGTCGGACGGATAGGAGACGCTCGGATTCGGATGAAACTCTGTTTTTTAACAATTAGTCAAGGATGGCTGTGCTCAAATTAAGGACTGATGCCGGGATAATGAATTTAATTTTGAGCTTAACTTCAACTTTTAACAACATTTAATTAGGAACAGACACTGCATGTTTGTAATTAATAAAAATTTACCTCCGAATTTTCAAAATTTCGTTTTAAATTACATTTAACGAACAAAAAATACGACCTGAGGTATGATAATTGCTAAATCTGATCTTTAGCATTCTTTTATTTAAAGCAGAGCTTGTTAAGAACTAAACACGATCTTAACCCTTTACTGCATGAATTTTTATTTTTGGCTGAAATAATTCATGAGCATTAGGAATTGGTTCTTATTGATTGAAAAATTAATCAAAAAAAATATATTTAAAATATTAATATGAAAAATATATAATTTTTCTGAAAAAATAATAATTAAAATAATAATTTAGGGTTTGTGCCATACATGGAACATTATGATTCTACATTATGTTACAAAAGAAAATGATTCCATATTATTTGCTCGTCAATTGCTAGGTGTTCTTCATTAAGGATTAAAAGCAGTCGCCCTCTAATTTTTGAAAGAAAAGGCCGTATCTTCTAGTTGTCCTTTCTCAATAAATTCAGAGTTATCGTTGAAGTGCAAATTCCGCTTGATATCCTCAAATCTATTGCAGCCCATTACTTGAGATACTGCAGAATCCATTGCTGTGTATGTGGCATATATGAACATTCATGAAGTAACGTTCTGATTCAGTTTTAAAAGGAAAATAAAAAATAAAAATCGGAATGTGCCATATATGGCACACTATGCGGTAAAGGGTTAAATAAAAATTGAGGTGAAGTGTGAATTGTCACACATTTCAGGGTTTCGCGGGTGTCTAGTAACTGAAATTATCTTACAGAGTATGATGAATGTGTAGGAGAAACATTTTTGCGGCAATCACGTCAACAAACAAAATTTTGAAAATAATAGGCCATCCGTTAATCTAGATCAAGCATGTGCAAACAAGGGCCGCGGGCCGGATCCGGCCCGTTGCTTCATTCTTTTTACTCATACATGTGTTTATAAAGAAATTACATAAGGGTTGGCTGTGGAAAAATAAAATAATGTGTACTGCAAGCTTTAACTGTCAATTCATTAACCGTCATCACTGTTGTTGTCATAAGTTTCTATTGAGAATTCAATTAAGCTACAATTATAATGGTTTTTACAATAGAACACAAAAAATTTATGATTGAATCATATTTTCAAAATGGTGTTCCAGTGAACGGCGAATGGATTTACAGTGCGGTGTCATGTTTAGAGGAATTTCGGCCACAATTTCCATATATTACTTTCCTTGAAGGAGATTTTTACAGCGCACTTCGAAGATGTGTTGATTTATTCCAAGATACAGGGAGCATTACTCATAGAGATAGAACTGGAAGGCCAAGAGTTCGTACTCTAAATACTGCTGATGATGTTCGTCCAAGTATGAATGAGCAAAAAAAAAAAATCTTATAAATGCTTTTAATAGTGTGAAAAGACGAGTAAATTTTTGTATGAAAGAAAACGGTGGTTATTTTGAATAGCTTTTTTAGTTTTTTATGTTTATTTTTCTGTACGTGTGAAATCAAAAATATATTGTATTTAATGTATAAATTTGTATTTAGCTGGCTAATATGGGTGTATAGACTAATGACCAATAACAATATAATTAAAAAAATAAACCAGTGGTGAAGGCAAACCTCCGCTAGACTTGCCCTCCCATAAAAAAAAAAATTAATTTAATTTTTTTTTTTTTTTTAATATTTAGACAAATCTTCAAAAATACATCAAATTATGTTGTATACAAATTTTTGTCCAAGGCTTGGTTTACTAGTTACGAATTAATTATCATGACCATGGAAACGTTACATATAGTATGAATAAATTGAGACTTGGAAAATTTTTAAATAATTTTACAAAAATTTTTCGAAATTTTTGTTTTATCAGAAAACGTCTCAAATAAAAGTTATTAGTTATTGCATTTATAGTAACTTTTGTTCAATAAATTTTTTCGAAATATTTTTCTGTTGCTAAATATTCGCAAAAATCTTAAAATCGACACGAGTAAACTACCATTTCTAGTCAACCGATCTTCATAAAAAACAATAGGGTTCTTCCCATTTAATAGGAGAATTTTTTAGTACCAGAACGAATTCTCTAAGTTGAACCGTTCTTGAGTTATCGTGTACACACACACACGCACACACGCACACACGCACACACACACACACACGCACACACGCACACACGCACACACACACACACACACACACGCACGCACACACGCACACACGCACGCACGCACGCGCGCGCGCGCGCACACACACACACGCACGCACGCACGCACGCACGCACGCACGCACGCACGCACGCACGCACGCACGCACGCACGCACGCACGCACGCACGCACGCACGCACCCACACACACACACACACACACACACACACACACACACACACACACACACACACACACACACACACACACACACACACACACACACACACACACACACACACACACACACACACACACACACACACACACACACACACACACACACACACACACACACACACACACACACACACACACACACACACACACACACACACACACACACACACACACACACACACACACACACACACACACACACACACACACACACACACACACACACACACACACACACACACACACACACACACACACACACACACACACACACACACACACACACACACACACACACACACACACACACAGAAACGGCACTTCGAAAATAGGTTTTTTGGATTCCCTGGACCATAAAACGTGGCCATCTGTCAAAATCTCGACATCGAAAATGTTCGCGATTACAATACTTGCCCCTTATATATTAAGGTCGGGCAAGTAAAAATAATTTCCAATTTTAATGATTACAAAGGCTGTGCCTAAACGTTAGTCAATTGTTATATAAAGTTTGCAATAGACATTATTTTATTTTTCCACAACCAACCCTTATGTAATTTCTTTTTGAACTCATGGTATTTATCCCGCGATGTATTTTTTTGAAATCTCTATATTTTGCCTATATGTGGTGCTAAGAGTTGTACAAGCATGCTAAATTGGAACATTCTATGTTCAGCCGTTGGATACACTTTCTACCGTACAGACAGACAGACACATGAGTGACATTGAGTGAAGGTTTTTTTGGTGGTCATACCTGCAAAACTCCCAAAAAGCTTTGCATATTAACTACAACATTCAGGCTGAATGTATTAATTTTCACTAGAACGCCAGTTCAATTACAATTTGTTGTATAGCAATTACACACATTACTTACAGAGATTTTACTAAAATTAATTTACAGAAGATAAACAAAAACATTAATTTAATATACATAAAACAAAAGAGCGACTGCATTTAATTGAAATGCATATTACATCACGTTTCAGCAATATTTACGTAATTCGATAATGCCCTATTTACTTTTTGTCTACTTTACTCCTGGAAGAACTAAGAAAAGTATCTTGTTACAATTAATTAACTTGCATAGTATAGTTAAAAACAGAACAAAAGATTCTATTACAAGTTTCTTTACTGACAGGGCATCGATAACTAAATATAATATTTGATGAAAAGTTTGAATTTTCACACCTATCAGGGTTTCACAGATATCTACCAAGTCTTGCCATAAATGCTGTTATAAAGTTTTCAGTTAAATTCTACAAGATGCTTAAAGATATTTTAATATTCATTTAGTGCATAATACATAGATGCATTTTTAGGATTTCGTAGGTATGACCAAAAAACCCTTATACCGTCATTTTGTCGTCTGTCTGTTTCTCTATCTGTCTGTCTGTCTGTCTGTCTGTCTGGTCTGTCTGTCTGTTTCGTAAAAATTGTAGCCAAACGGCTAAACCTAGGAGTTGAAATTTGGCATACTTATACAATCTTTGACCCGCACATAGGAAAAATACTAAAACAACTAAAAAACATATCCCCTAAAAATATAAACAAATATCTACTCATGTAACGGGACGCCACTGTTCCCAGTTTGTTAATGTTTAATAATATTGTTTTGTTGAATGTTAAACGTCAAAAAATACAAAAACTATTTTACATTTATATATAATTATATCTGATTTAAATTAACAAAGTTGTTATTATATGTCTTGGATAGTGTGGTGTTTTTTAATTATGTAGTTTGTTTTACCCTAACCAAATCATAATAAATTATTGTTTGCAATAAAATGCTACACTCACCGAAATTTTTTTTTTTTTTTAATTCTGATTAGGATATCAAATAAAAGCCCTTAGTGGATTAACGATCAAAATTTTATTTTTGCAAAATCAATTATTTAGACGCGATTTTTGCCAAAATTGTGCAATAAATTTTTTGTCCCACACCCTGTAGCCCAGATGGTTTAAACTAAAAATCTGAAAAAATTATAAGTAATGAGTAATAAGTAACATTTGTGTGAACCGGAAACGTACAACAGGAATTTTTGATCAGATTATGTTTTCGGAAAATAACGCATTTTTTGTGTTTTTTGCTTGACCACGTAAAATATTTAACAACTTATCTAATAGAGTCAAGCAGCATGCTTTGATAGTGTAATGTCTAGCATGTTCGCGTTCTAATTTGCAAACTTAAGTTCGCTCCGCTCTTAAGGCAATTTTATTTTTTCTATTTTTTTTTTTTACATTTTTATTTTGTTTAAATTATTTTTTCAAAATTCTAGTTATATTTGGGCAAATGTTGCATTTAATTTTTAAAAGCGTAAATTTAATAACCAGTAGAAATTGTTGAAATTGAATACACGAAATCAGAGGGGCACCCTACCCCTCAATGAACCTTATTAAAAGAAATACTGCACATATTTAGAAACCTAAATAATGGTATTAGGCATTCGAATTAAAATTAACAAAAAAAAAATTTAACATAAAATTTGTTTTGGCATCCTAAATAATCATCATGCACTTACTAAATACCTGCAAAACCCTGAAATGTGTGAAAATTCACACTTCACATCAATTTTTTATTTATTTATTTATTTAACCAGTGACTATACAGATTTGTACAGTAGTGTACAAGTCCAGTTACATAGTACTAGGGGGAGAAAAAAAAAATACAATACAATTATCATAACAATAATATAGAAATACTCATAATGAATAAAATAAAGAATTAAACAATAAGATACAATATAACTAGTCTAATTTATTTTTATATTAACAAACTTTCTGTGGCTGTCGTAAAAGATATCTCTATCAGAGGCTTGCTTGTTTACTAGACTGAGCATTTTGTTCAGTGGTGACATAGATTCTGAAATTTTGAAAAAGTGATCATTTTTAATTCTCAATCTCATGTCAGGGACTCGAATATTTAAATTTTGAAAAAGTTCTGGGGCATCTAGTTCATTATTAAATAATTTAATAGCGAAATTCAAAGTGTGGATGTCGCGTCTCCATTCTAAGGCCGTGAACATACAAAAAGCCGGCACTGGCTTTACTGGCAACAAGCGCTGATCTGCCGCAGTATCTGTCCATGTTTTCAAATATAACCGCACACGCTGCATACTGGTCGGCGCCGGTCGGTGTCGGCTACCCGCTTACCGAAACGTTTAAACAGTTTAAGCAGCTTGTTGTCAGCGCCGAAACAAAAAAATATTTAAAAAATATTGCCTCATCTTTTAATTGAGTGAAAAGGTGGTGGTATTTCCCATATTTACGTCTCTCTTGGTTTATTGCATGTATACCTTTTCTTTTTGGTTCCATTAAATATAGTGATTCTGTTAGAAACAACTCATCCCAAGATGAATCAGAACTCGCCATTTTCACTTATTTCAACATATAATTAATTGAGCCAATATGCGAAAAAGTAGCTATACACTTTCAAAACTAGCGTTCACTCTATGCTAGGCCAATATAATTAAAAAATGTACGCTAAATAGGAAAAAATTAATAAAAAATTTAAAAAGGTTATGTCATCTGTCAGTGTCACATACAATATCAGCGTTTAGCGTGTGCTCAACCAGTAACCCAGTACGCCTGTTTTCGGTACCGATTGTCAGCGCTGATTTACCAGCTTTCTGTATATTCGTGGCCTAATGTTTGAAATTTCTTGCTATTATTGACCGATAGGTTTTTTAACTGGTTTGCATAATACCCTTTTCACACTAGAACTTTAAGATCGGATGTTAAAGTGAATGTATCTTTAAACGCTAATGTGAAACCGTACGGCCTCGTCTAAACACAAGCGATGTTTAAGACAGATATCTGAGTCTTAAACTTCGTCCGCATTGCCAACTTAATTTCTATTATAAAAAAATACTCCTTGAATTTGTGCTGTCAACATTTTATATTATCATAAACAAGAATACTGTATTATATCGACGTTATAAGAAGTTTATACTTATTGTTATAATAAAATTATTTATTTTAATAATGTGTTTAATAAAATACAGAGCTACAATAATTGAGATAAAATGTATCGACTTACATGTGAATACAGGTGTAATATATTCTTTATTGTAGTGCCTTTATTGTAGAATGAAATGAAATATCCTTAATTGTTTATAATAATTCAAAATGTGCGTCTGCGCAGACAGTTCAAAACTGGTAATTTCATGACGGTAACTTAAGGACAAAATTACTGTAGCTGATGACAGCACCAGAAATTTAAACATCAAGTGTGAAAGCATACCGATCTTAAACATCGGTGAACTTAAGTTCACTCATCTTAAAGATCTAGTGTGAAAAGGGTATAAGATATAGAGAAGGATAAATGTTCCGGTTAACTTCAGGGTCAGGTTTCTTACAAATCTCTTTTGTACTTTTTCTATTTGATTTTTGTGGGACATTGTTTTTGGGCTCCAGATTGTATTCGCATACTCTAATTTAGGTCGAACTAGTGCACAATACAGTAACCAAGTTGTAGATATCTTTAAACTACCACTGTTTCTTAGTATAAATCCTAAAGTTTTAACATTTTACGTCAATGTGTGCGCACGCGCATTTGTGCTGATTTAGCGTTAGTCTTAAGAAAAGTTAAAAATTAGTTATTTTTCAAGGTCGGTTTTAAGAACGTTAAGACTTAAATTAAATCAATGTGTTGTATGAACTTACTCATAGCAATATGATAGTTTTATCTTTTAAGGTTAAAACTAAAACATACGTCTAAAACTAAAACTAAGACTAAATGTTGACTAAACCCGTTATAACACGTATACACTTGGAGCTTAATAATAGAATTAAAATCGTATAATTGATCCAGTAATAGTATTAAATGTGTTATTTGCGTGACAACTAGTAGATAAATGTATAATCTTAATAATAATTTATCAGTTTCCCGTGATTTAACATTCAGTAACCATTACATTTACTTTCCTTTAGGAGTGTACCTTCTTGAAATGTTGATGAGAGAAGGAATATCCAAGATGGCGTGCTATAGGCGGGAATTAAACTGCTAAATAAATAAACAGTGGCTTGGAAATGGAATTGCGAGCGTACAGTTTTTTACATGTGCCTCTTGAATGAAACGTTTTGCAAGCTTTCCCAGACGAACTTCGTGTTCTCATAGTATACGTCTTTTGTATTCTAGTGTACCGTGTCAGACCACAAGTTGATGAGATACGGGCACGTGAATATCTGAACGCATCCGCACTCAACTTACCTCAATTCACATTAAATGGAACAGTTAAATTATTAGTTCCATTTTCTATCTCACAAATGGAATGGAGTTTTTTTTTTAGGGTTTTGTAGGTATGACCACCAAAAAAACCATTTAACATCACTCATGGGCCTGTCTATCTGTCTGTCTGTGTGTCTGTCTAGTTGTTATTCTGTCTGTCCAACTGTCTGTACACAGTGATGGCATCCTACCGGTTCGGACAGGTTCGCGCGAACCGTTTGTTAAAATTATTGAAACCTTAGGGAACCGGTTGTTAGAATTATTAAAAATAAATTAATTACTCTGACTTCAGTTTTGACTCGTGCGCCGTGCCCTGCAATGTTGCAAATCTAATATTTATTTTATAAGTTATTAATAATACGCTCTTAAAAATTTTTCTTTATATTTAATAAATGGAAGTAAGTGATTTGTTTTCACTCTTTAAAATACAGAATAGGTTCCTAGATATCACATGACTTTATAGAACCGCTTCCTGGAAATTTAGGATGCCATCACTGTCTGTACAGTATATGGCCAAACGACTGAACATAGAATGTTGAAATTTGACATGCTTGTATAACTCTTTGACCCACATGCAGCAAAAATGTAAATAATTTCAAAAATCACATACAGATGGAGACGCATTGACGAAATAATGGAAAGAATAGGAAGAACAGGAAAGCTATTTAATGCCATCAGAGGCATATTTCTTGGAAGTAAACAGATCCCTACAGAAACAAAAGTAGAGGTATTCAAAAGGATAACGGTGCCAATACTCACATATGCCAGTGAATCGTGGACCACCACGATAAAACACCAGAGTAAAATTATAAGTACAGAAATGAGATTTTTAAGGAAAATAGCGGGAAAGACAAAGATGAACTGGATTAGAAACACGACGTTCAGGGAACAATTGCAGATGAAACCAGTCGAATGGCTTATACAAGAAGGTCAACTGAGATGGCTAGGAAATGTACAAAGGATGAGAAATGAAAGGACAGCTAAAGCAGTATATGAGGCGAGACCGATAGATAAAAGAAGAAGAGGACGACATATGAACCGGAAACTAAGCAACAATCCACTGTTTGGGTCTTCCAAGATGAACCGAATCCCACAAAAGTTGTTCGTTCACGAAGCACTTCCAAGAAAATGCTCCCTTGTTTCTTTGGTTGTACTGGACATGGCGCAACTATTCCTTTAGAGAATCGGACAACAGTTAATGCTGAATGGTATACAACAATTTGTTTGCCAGAAGTCATCGACAAAATCAGGTAAAACAACCAAAAACGTCGCATAATTCTTCATCATAACAATGCAAGCTCCCACACAGCATGTCAAACAATTGATTATTTGAAGGAGAAAATCATCGAATTAATGTCTCATTGCCCGTATTCACCTGATTTATCTTCTAACGACTTTTTTTTGTTCCCAATGTCAAACAAAAAATGCATTGACTGCGATTTTCATCAGCTCAAGAAGCTGCTGAAGCCTTTGAAAACCATGTTTTTGAGATACCAACCTCAGAGTGGAAAAAATGTTTTGAGAATTGTTTTGAACGCATGCAAAAGTGTATAAACCTTAAAAGCGAATATTTTGAAAAGCAATAAAACAGTTTGTTCCAAACATTTTTTTTCTTTCTTAGTTTTTGTAAAAACTTAAACGGTAGCCCTCGTCGGGGGGCCGCGAAGTCATAAAAGATCGAATCATGAAATTATAATAGAAAAATCAGCTGTAGCCACCACAGGACCGACCACCATCACAAAGTACTTGTATAAAATACATTCTAGCAGCAGAGTAGAAATAACTTAGCCTAATATTTTCTAACAGAGATATTATTTATCATGACCATGGAAACGGTACATATAAGTATGAAAAAATTGAGACTTAGAAAAAAATTCGAAAATTTGTTTCGTTTTATCAAAAAATGTCTCAAATAAAAGTTATTAGTAATTACATTTATAGCAACTTTTGTTAAATAAATTTTTTCGAAATATTTTTCTGCTGCTAAATATTCGCAAAATACTTAAAATCGACAATCCCATTTCTAGTCAACCGATTATTACCAAAAGTTGATCAACTCGTGCCATTGATGTCAAAAGCTTAAATATGCATATTTATAAAAATCCTTTTAGCCGAATTTGCTCTACACGTACACACAGACAGACAGACAGACGGACGGACAGAAGGACAGATGGACGGACAGACGTATTAGTTATAGTATGATGCAGTGGTTTTCAACCGATGTGTCATTGCACAAAAGTGTGACGTGCATCCTCATTAAAAGTCTTAGCTTCTATCCACAAACGCCTCTCATTTTCTATTCGATACTTTGTGTTCAGTACTGTGTTCATATATTCACATTTTTGAGTTTCTCCTTTTATAACTGATTTGGATAGAATCAAAGCTAGGATAAAAAAATATATCTAAAATGTAAAATCATACAATAACATTAATTTAAATTAAAGTTTAAAATATTCGTCCCCAGATAAAAAACTTTTAACAAACTTGCTATCTTGTCAGACACTAAACTTTCTTAAAACTTTTAAATTTCTTTTTTAATTGAAATGGAACTTATTAACAAGTGTACTTCCCTAGCTACTTGCCTAACGCCAATGCCTACCGCAATGCCATCCTTTGGTATGAGAAACAAACGTTTGATATTTATCTTCCATTATCTCGGTACGGGAACAGTGTTGATAGTTTCAGAACGAACTCTATTCGAAAGCGGGCATGCATATATACAACTGAATGGAACCTCAAGATGGGGGAATAGAGAAAGAGTATCAATCTAGATACAAATTGCTTTTCAAGGACTTCAAAAGTAAAAAATACAGTAAAAATATCATTTTCCATAGATGTGATGTTTGAAATAAGAAAGTTAAGAACGTGTCGGTATGGGGGAAATATATGACACAGGCTTTTTTACCCTATTTGTAGCTTTTAAAAAGAAAACTTGGGGATACATGTAAAACATTTTTAAGCCTGAACTTTATTTTATATGCTGAATTTTATTTGCAACTATTGAGATGGTAATGAAACATAAATAATCCACAGGACTGTACAACCTTACACATGAAAATTGCACCGTCATATCTCTTTAAAATGGAGGACAAATAGAAGAAATGCACACTGATGTGAACTAAAATAATACGAAAAGAATTTTTAATCGAATTAATTATATATTCGAAGATATTAGATATTTTGTGCATTTTTATTTATTTTTTTTTTAGTTCGTATAATGTGTATTGTCGTAAAAACCCTTTATGACATGTATCGGTCTGTATATCTAAAGTCTGTTCCAAACAGTTAGGCGGAACTAGATTTTGCAATCTAGTTACTTTCATCGTTTAAATCGTGCTTTTCGGCCGTTTTGTTTAAGCTTTTTAAATCATACTTACAATAAATATTTTTTAGTTAAGGTTAATATCATTTTAAAATGTCATTTTCTTTATATTTTGATTTTTTGTGTAATTCTTAATACAAATTTCCCTTTTATTTATTGTTTTGTCATTAAAATATGTAAAAAAAATAATAATTTTGACATATTATGTCATTCGTTTCCATGGTTTCATTGTTGGAATGTTAAATTTTGACATTCCAACGTGAAAAATGAAATAACCCAAGCGAAATTCCCATTTAGTTCCGCCTAACCGTTTGCAACAGACTGTATCTGTCTGTACGTTAGAAACTATAGCTAAACGGCTGAATATAGAAAGTTGAAATTTGGCACGCTTCTACAACTCTTTAACCCACATTTACTTAAATTAATGGACAAATATTTATTTTAAAAGTTAATTTTAATGTGATTATAGCAGAGCTGCAGTAAGGAAAACTTGCGCTAGGGGCAGAGCCGTGTTTTTAGCGCCCTTGGCAAATAAAAAAGTCCTTACCTCCCAAAATCCAAGTGATGAGCAAAAAAAAGGTCCTCACCTTCACAATGGCGCGCCTTACTCAAGTCCGTCAGCGCCCCTTTCCTTAGTGCGCCCACTTGTTTTATGTGATATTTGTCAAAAATATGTCAAAAAAACTATTGCCTCCCACCCTGTTTGCCACAGAGGTTGATCTAAAAATTATCAATAATGCCCGTTGAGTAGAACCGAAATAGTTCAACAGGAATTTTACTGGAATCAGATTAGTTTTTCGAAAAATAACGATTTTTGTGTCGCTGAAAAAAATATGTTTTTTTAAAATTTATTGTGTGATATCAAAAGAAAGCTCTTAAGACGTATATTAAGCAACAAAATATAGTTTTTCTAATTTTTTTAAAAATTTCAATCACATTTTTTTAAATAGGTATGTACTAAAAAATTGATGTGAAATGTAAATTTTCACACATTTCGCGTCAAAATAATTTATTTTGCAAAAAAAAAATTTGATCGTTAATCCACGTACTGAGGGCTTTCATTTGATACCCTACTCAGAATTTAAAAAAAATTTTTTTTTTTCGATGAGCACCTATTTGTTTATATTTTTAGAGGGATATGTTTTTTAGATGTTTTAGTATTTTCCCTATGTGCGGGTCAAAGAGTTGTATAAGCACGCCAAATTTCAACTCTCTAGGTTTAGCCGTTTGGCTACCATTTTTACCGAACAGACAGACAGACGACAAAATGACGGTATTATTTAAAATTTGTTAATTATTTAAGTTTTATTAAATGGAAGCTCTTAGTACTCAAATAACGAATAAAAATTATTATTAAAAAGCTATTGATTTTGATGTATGTGATTATAACAAAAAAATATTCCTAGACATCCAGTATTATGTTGGCTCAGAGCCGCAGCAAGGGGGGGGGGGGGCAACGGCCCCTAGCGCAGTAAGAAAAATGGCGCTGACGAGCTTGACTAAGGGGCGCCATATTGCGAAGGTGAGAACCTTTTTTTTTGCTCATCACTTGGATTTTGGGAGAAGAGGACTTTTTTTTTGCTCATCACTTGGATTTTGGTAGGTGAGGACCTTTTTTTTGCTGATCACTTATTTATTTGCTAAGGGCGCCAAAACACGGTTTTGCCCCTAGCTCAAGTTTTCCTTACTGCGGCTCTGCGTTGGCTTCTTACACTACTTAAACACCTACAAAATCCTGAAATATGCGAAAATTCACACCACATATTTTTTTTATATTTTCTAAACAATTTGAGCACTCTTTAGAGATATAACAGTTTCTGAAATAAATATATATTTCTCTTTCATGAAGAGAATCTTTAAAAAATGTTGATTATTTGTCACTGTATTCTTATTTATATTTCGATATTTGTTGTTGTGTAAAATATAGCCAGATATCGTTGGCAGATGTGGATTGATACCATTTTCCTTCTGCCATCTAAGTGGTGGTATATTGTGTATCTAACGTTCGCGAGTGCGAGTGCATTTGTAAGGGTCTTTGTTGTGAAATAAATGACAAATTCGTGCATTTAATCTCACCGCTTTCTTTTCAACGAAGATTTCGCTTTTCTACCCTTTCTTCGCTACGGGTAAGGTATATTTCTTTATCAAAAATGTGGTTTTGTTACGTGAAAAATATCTATTGTTCGCTTTTGAAAAATTGCTTTTTTTAAAAAAAGTTTGAATCTATATTTATCTGAGAAAATTAAATACAAATCTGGGATTTTGGTTTCAATATTTCCAATATCATTTTAAAATCTTTCTGAGTGATTTCTGTGATAGTCTAAGAGCTAGCAACGTCACAAAAAAGTTTATTTTAGGTCGGCTGGTTTTTCGATATTTCTCTTTCTTATTGAAGTTAGGTAGGGATGCGGTACGTCTGGCACCTGGGAGCGGTTGCGTTTACTTGTGCGCAACTCGCCTGTATAGGTAAAAAGGATATTTTGAAATCATTTTAAGACATTTTTTTTTTTAAATATAATTTTCTATGTCTTTTTAGCATTATAAATTTATAGTTGCCAGACAGTTTCGTTGTTGCTAACATTGCGCCAGATCTAATTTAAGTATTTAAAAAATAATATTTTTCAAACCATTTTAGTATAGCTGTAATTTTAATAGGATATAGTTCTGTAATCAAAGAATACAATATTAATTTGCCAGACGGAAATTCCGTTGTGTAACTAGGAACCAGACCAATTTAAGTTCCGGAGAGAATAGGTGAGTTAGAAGAGATAACAGTAAAACAATCACAGCTGCTATTTTTTAAGTTGGCGTCGTCCACGTGAGTGTTTATGTTTGCTTGTTTTTATAAAATAAAATAGAAGCAGAATTTTATCGTGATGAGTGAGGAAAAAGAAAAATGTGTTTTTTGTTCAAACAAAAGTGGTAAAATAATAAAATTTAAAAAATAATAATAATTTAATTTAATTTTTTTTAAATTTTTTATTTTTAATTTTTTTAATTTTTTTTTTAACATATACTCAGGTTATTGCATTGTGCCAGAATTATTCAATAAAAATACTGAATTACATTTTATGTTTAATTTCCTACATATTTAAAATAAATGATTTGTTTTATTTTGCTGATAATATTTTTTATCAGTTGTTCTCATCTCATTTTACTTTAATTATTATTTTGCTCTATTTTTTTATGAAATTCTAACCTATATAACCTGTCTCTCTCTAACGCCCTCTGTTGCAGCTATCTCTCTCACGCAATCAACGAATAAGCTGCCACACTCTTCTAACTTACCTATTCTCCCCGGGACTTAAATTGGTCTGGTTCCTAGTTAAACAACGGAATTTCCGTCTGGCAAATTAATATTGTATTCTTTGATTACAGAACTATATCATATTAAAATTACAGCTATACTAAAATGGTTTGAAAAATATTATTTTTTAAATACTTAAATTAGATCTGGCGCAATGTTAGCAACAACGAAACTGTCTGGCAACTATAAATATATAATGCTAAAAAGACATAGAAAATTATATAAAATAAATAAAATGTCTTAAAATGATTTCAAAATATCCACTTTTTACCTGTACAGGCGAGATGCGCACAGGTAAACGCAACCGCTCCCAGGTGCCAGACGTACCGCATCCCTACCTAACTTCAATACGAAAGGGAAATATCGAAAAACCAGCCGACCTAAAATTCTTTCTCGAAAACGTTGCTAGCTCTCGGACTATGAGTTGAACTGAATGTTAGACTTATTCACATTATTTCTTTAGCTTACCCAGATTATTTCTTTTATTATACGCTGTAATAGCATTTTAACTTTTTCCTCTAGGTTCATAATTTTTTGAAGTCTACAAATTAAGCCGACTCCTAAACACAATCATCTAAATCATCCATCTTACTATGTTAGTTGATCAATAATTTCATGGTATCTTGTACGAGGGTTGTCTCTTATATTTCGGGATTGCGCTAAACTGTGCTGCCATCTGACAACTAACGCTTCTATCGTAAAGTTTGAAATTTTTTAAAGTATACGTACTCAGACCGTTTTGACGTGCGAGCGCTATTTGTGTTGTTTTAGTTAGTTTAGTAATTTGAAAAACATCATCTCGGCTAGAAATGGAATTAAATCGTGAAACTTTTCGAGCGATTATTTTTTGCAACTTTCGACGTGGATTAATCCAACAACAGTGCATCGATGAACTTAATTCGACTTTTGGCGATGAAGCACCATCAAGGACTACTGTTTATCGATGGTTTGCCGACTTCAAGCGTGGCTATAGTTCGCTTAAGAACGAATTTCGTGAAGGTCGTCAAAAATCGGTTGTTCCAGAAAACATTGATGCTATGCGTGAACTGATACTGCAAGATCGTCATGTAACTTATCGTGAGATTGAAGTATCCTTGGGTATTAATGGGACCAGCATACATTCACTATTGCATGAACATTTGGCCACCAAAAAGATTTGTTCGAACAAGTGACTCTTTGAGCACTAAAAACATCGATTTGATGGGTCATCCGCCGTATAGTTCTTATTTAGCACCCAATAACTTCTATTTATTCCCGCATATCAAGAATAAATTGCGCAACGTGTTTGACACCTGAAGAAACGGTTGATGCGTGTTTTGGAGGTGCCTCAATCGGAGTGGAAAAAGTGCTTCGAAAATTAGTTCAAACGCATGCAAAAGTGTATTGATGTTCATGGAGAATATTTTGAAAAAAAAAAATAAAGCCAGTTTTGTTGATAAATAATTGTCGCTTTTCTTTTCCAATGACTTATTTCAAAGATTATTTAGTACGCTTTTCTAGAAAATTAATACCTTTATGTCTTCATTCTTTCTCATTTCTTTTACTATAAAATATAATCGTCTGCCTCTCACATATATTTTTGAAATTGTGCTTTGAATACTGTGCTCAGATCTTTACATTAATGGCGTTTTTAAAATAAATTCAGCTTCAGGTCACTGACTTAATTTGTAAATTTTGAGTCGATATATATATGTTACGGCCAAAGCCCGAAATTCGGGCTTTCCCCGAATTGGCCGGCCATTTCGCACTTTGGCCGAGTTGTGTGGCCAATGACCGATGTATAGTGTATATGCTACTGGGAAGTAGCATATACACTGAAATACCTGGCCAATATTCGATACAAAACTAGTAGAAATAACTTTTTTTTTATTTATTTATTTTACATCGGCCTATTTCTGCAACGAGGATAATCGCAGATGCCAGGGGGCGAGCTCCTACACTTGGATGAGGGGTGAATGATTGTGAAAATGAGAGTAATGTAAACATATTATACTCGCCCGAATAATATCACCAACGAAGGAGGCTCGAACCACCGACCGCCCAAGTTCAGACTGTTTCTAACAGTCTAAAACCGCACGACTTAATGCGAGTAGAAATAACAAACTGTTCTGTAGTTCGAAATGTCTCATAAAAGTTCATTTTGTTGTAACAAGTAAAGATAGAGATTGATAATTTACTATAATAAACTAATCTGACTGATTTTGATAATTTAGTATAATTAATAATCAATATAATGTGATTATGATTATACAATCACAAAAAATTGACGTGAAGTGTGAATTTTCACACATTTCAGGGTTTCGCAGGTATTTAGTAAGTGAATGATGATTATTTGGGATGCCAACAAATTTTATATTAAAATATTTTTTTTGTTAATTTTAATTTGAATGCCTAATACCATTATTTAGGTTTCTAAATATGTGAAGTATTTTTTTTTTTTTTAAATATATAGTAAGGTTCATTAAGATTTTGACAATTGTGCCTATGGCTTTCATTGGTTGTTTTAAGTCATAACTCCGCCCCTCTAATTTCGTGTATTCAATTTCCACTGGATATTAAATTTACGCTTTTAAAAATTAAATGCAACATTTTCCTCAAATATAAATAGAATTTTGAAAAAATAATTTAAACAAAATAAAAATGCAAAATAAACAAAAAATAAAATTGTCTCGAGACCGGAACCCTAGTTTTGCACATTAGAACGCGAGAGCGCTAACCATTACACCATGAAAGCATGCTGGATTACTTCCTTACATAAGTTATTAAATATTTTACATGGTCAAGCAAAAAACACAAAAAATGCGTTATTTTCCGAAAACATAATCTGATCAAAAATTCCTGTTGTATTATTCCAGTTCACACAAATGTCCATTACTTAGAATTTTTTCAGATTTTTAGTTTAAACCATCTGGGCTACAGGGCGTGGGACACAATTTTTTTGCACAATTTTTACTAAAATCGCATCAAAATAATGTATTTTGCAAAAATAAAATTTTGATTGTTAATCCACGTACGAATGGCTTTCATTAAATACCCTACTCAGAATTAAAAAAAAAAAAAAAATTCTATGACTAGATATTTGTTTATATTTTTATGGGGATATGTTTTTTAGATGTTTTAGTATTTTTCCTATGTGCGGGTCAAAAAGTTGTACAAGCATGCCAAATTTCAACTCTCTAAGTTTAGCCGTTTGGGTACAATTTTTACCGGACAGACAGACGATAAAATGACGGTATAAGGGTTTTTGGTCATACCTACAAAATCCTAAAAATGACCCTCGTATGTTTTCTTGATTACATGTAATTTTTTATCAGTGTATTTATTTTTATCGTAACCTACATTTGTAGAACACTTAATTTTTGTATTTTATCCACTTCCGTGCATTTTCTTAAAAACAGAATAAAAGAAACAATGAATAAAGCGCATCCATCTACCAAGATAAAGAGCAATATGTCGTGAAACAACAGAAATATCTCCATCACGCATGCTATCAATTCACGCAGTGATATATCCAAAGGCTGTCCACGATCTTTTGCAAGAACTTCCTCTCCAATCGTCCACGTTGACCGACCAATGTATTTCATACAATAACTCTTGAATATTTAACTGGGTGACCGTTAACTCACCCCTCTCAGATTTGTTACAGCCGATAAACACAGTTCGAATGTTTTTACTGTCTTAGACGTCATTCAATGTCTCCCCATAGATGCAAGGGAATGTTTTACGGGGTGTATCAATAGTTTATGACTGTTTATTATTTATGGTAATAATAGGTGGAGCTACTGATGGATAGAATACTTTTTGAAGTATTTGATATGAAAATTATAGGATTGTAGCAGGGATTTTTGTTTGTAAATATCAGTTAGGTTACTACATGAATCGTTTATGAATTCTATTTCTATGTTGGTACCTACCATATTTGAAAGAGATATTGCGTGGTAAAATTCGGAAATAAGCTTTTAGCCAAATGAACACAGATATGATAATAGCCGAGTACCATTTGTAATTAAAAAAGCGAGAGATATGAAACATCAAAATTATTTAGCATGCAGAATATACAGAATAAGCGAAGTAAATTGAATGATGTTAATACAGATACAACTAGGGTGTCTAAAGTAACTGCTTGGGAATATTGAAAACTATAAGAGATAAGACAGTTATTAGGTCGTCAAGGCTGAAATTTGTAGAAAAAAAGTTTGATAACTTACAAATATAAGGAATTATTTTATTCATCAAAGTATACACCCATATTATCTATACTTTTTTGCCATTTAAATGGCAGGTTGTTCTGGCCGGTGGCATAAAACCCTGGCGGAAGAGAGTCAATGAAATCCTAGAAGGCCAGTTTTACAGCATTGTCGGAATTAAACTGTTTTCCTATTAAAAAGTAGTCCAAATTGCGGAAAAAGTGGTTAGTCAGTGGGGGCTAGGTCTGGTGAGTATGGAGGATGATGAAGAAGTTCCAACTCCAATTCTGTAGGTTTGCCACAGTCATTTGTGCAGTGTGAGGTCTAGCGTTATCATGCAATAAGATAGGAGCCGATCTGTTGAATAATCTAGGCTGTTTTTCTTTAAGGTTTTGCATCATTTCGTCCAGTTGGTTGCAGTATATTTCTGCTGTGATCGATGAGCAAGGTTTGTTTTTTTTGTTTGGTTTTTAAGTTACCTGTACGAACCAATTTAATATTGTCTGACTAGAGCCAAATACACTATTAATGATTCGCGTGGCTTGCAATGCCGTAGTTTCACGTAAGAACTCATACTTCATAAGAGTGCGAATTTCCAACCGTTCCATTTTCAACAAAATTAATTTTTAAGAAAAGTTTTTGATATTTTTTAGAGCATACAATGATTTTTTTGAACAGGCGAGATATGTAACTTTTCAACAAAATAAAACAGAACGGTAAAATATTAAGCCAATGTCAAATAATAAGCTGTTAAAGTTGGCAATATTACAACTACAAATTTCATCCTTGACGACCTGATAAGATAAGATAATTCGTTTAAATTAGGCAAAATTCATTTGTTTTTACTAAGAAAAAAAAATAAAAAATTATATGGTCTAGTGCAGGCATGTGCAATTTACGGCTCGTGGGCACAATCTGGACCGTTGTATCATTTTGTCCGGCCCACGATAACTATCCAAAATCCCATTGAATCTGGCCCGCGAGTATATCTTTGTTTTCATAGATCAAATGCGGTTAAACGGTTGATGTTGATGTGGAACAAGCGCCATTTTCTCTGCAAACGGAACTACTTCAGCTACAGGGAACTCAGATTTGAAGTCAAATATGTAGGACATTTTACTATTTGAGTTTTATAAGAAATATTTCAGATTTGACAAATTTTCGAAACTCATAGTTTTTGCTCAGAAGAGAATTACGCTCTTTGGAAGCACAAATATGAACAGTTATATTCTCGGTTGAAGTTAAATCAAGAACAAGGACGCAAATAACGGATTCGCACCTAGAAAACACGTTGCATGTTGCTACTTTAGTTGTTTCCCCGAACATTGACAAACTTGTGAACAATATGAAGTCCCAACCATCCCATTAAAATTAAATGAATATTTTGTTCTTATTTAAAAATATTTATGCATTATAAAAGTTTTTTTTTCTTGTGTTTTTTTTATGAATGTTATGAACTATATATGTAGTTTAGAAAATTTAGAATGTTTTAGTTTAGTTTGTTTGTTATAGTAAAAAGTATAGTATAGTAAAAAACTGACGATTCTAAAAAAGATCCTTAATCAGTTCTGTATCGCGAATCTACTCTATGACTGCAAATCTGCGTATATTAATATTTTGATTCAATTCTTCCTAAATTTGTACGGCATATCCTTCGTTACAGCAATATGCGCGGAAAATTGAATCTTATTATTCATACTGCTGAGTTGTATATCAATTTCAGGTATTTAGAAGTTGTAAATTTCAAAAATGGTGTTAATCTAAAGATTTGCTGCATTTAAGATTGTATTGTGCCCGAAAATAGTTATTGTTTACCATGGCTAAAAAGTAGATTTTTTCGGCCACATTTGAATCAACCGAGGCCTTCAAAGAGATGAGGACGAAGAAGATCTTTTGGCAAAGGTGCACATCATATTTTTTGGGCGACCAAAAGTAATTTTAACTAGAATATTTAAATTTCTTAACTTATGTATATTCCATAATATATGGTTATTGAACAATTATTAGATACAATTATAAATATTTGTAGCTCTATTATTCTTCTGCATCATTTCTAAATTTGAACAGTTTGAAACATACTGTGCGATGGTAGAGCTGGTGTAAGTAGTAGTAATTGTAATAGCTCCGTTCTTGTCTGAAGATTTTCTGTTATATTTATTAGCAATTGTTATTTTACTTGAAATGGAGTCTTCAACATAGCCTTTCGCCACAGTTGAAAATTTCCACCCCGCGTGATGTTCTAATGTTATTATACAGTGAATTTATTTTTTAATGCAACATGTACTATGTCATTACCATGGATACAGTTTTTGACAGCAATATAAATCGTGTTCATTTTCATTTGCAACATAGACAATTAATGTGTATACTTTTGCTCATTGCTGATTTAAAAATTAATCAACATGTATACAGATGAAGAAAAAATAATGATGGTAACTTGGTATAACTCCCAAATGAGTTTAAGAGAAGTTTCTGCTCTATTTAGTGCAACTTATCCAGATCGGCCAATACCAAATCCCTCTACAATTTCAAGACCAGTTAATAAATTTCATCGCGAAGGATGTCTTAAGTCAAAACATAATAAAAAAAGAACAACATCCCACGTGCTTACAGAAGAGAAGCAGTTGGAAATATTATTACAAGTGGAAGAAATCAATCAAAATACTTTAAGATTAATTGCAGAAACCGTTGGTGTCAGTATGGTGAAGTGTACAGACAAAATTTTAAGTACTGGAGTCGAGAAAATTTACATTTGTTTCATTCTTCCCGAACTCAAAGGCCGCAAAAATTAAATGTTTGGGCAGGGATAATAGGAACCAATATTATAGGGACTTTTTTTATTGATGGTAACTTTAATGCCACAAAATATCTAGCCCTTTTGCAAAACCAAATATTACCTACGTTGCGAAACCTGAATATTAATGGACAAGTATGGTTTCAACATGATGGCGCACAAGTCCATTATTCTATAATAGTTAACGAATATTTACATAGAACTTTCCCAATTAGCTGGATTGGAAAAGGAGGGTCGATGAATTGGCCGGCGAGATCTCCGGATTTGGCTCCCAATGATTTTTTTATTGGGGATATTTAAATGCCAAAGTATATAATGGAGAACTTAGGGATGTTACTGAACTGCAAGACAAAATTGATCAAGCATCCAACAATATACCTCAAGAGCAATTGCTGAATGTTTTGAATAATTTTTATGATCGCTTAACTTTTTGTATGCAACTAAACGAAGAAACTTTTGAACATGTATTATAATTTTTTATTAGTTATTTATTTATTATTATTTTTTTATTTGTATTTTCATTAAAATATTTTGATTTTGCTAGTAAATATGGTTTTTTCTATGTTGCAAATGAAAATGAACACGATTTATATTGCTGTCAAAAACTGTATCCATGGCAATGACATAGTACATGTTGCATTAAAAAATAAATTCACTGTATCTGCTCAGCTAATGATGACGCTGATGTTCTTCGGTTATCAGTTGTTTCCATGTAACCATGGAGATCTTGTAACTTAAGAAATGACACATAGATGGCGCTAGCATTCAGCGGCCAGAAAAATAAGCGAACTGGCCTAGACCGAAAAATATTTACTAAGAAAAGAAATGTTTTTGATATGGTCACTCAAAAAAATAATTACATGTATTCTTTACCTAACAGTGAGATTCATTACACGACAGTAAAGTGTCATACCATAAAAAAAAAAGTATAGAGATATATTTCGCACAAATTTTTATAGCCGAAAATATGCCGTACAAACCTATAAAGACATCAAATGTCAATGTACCTATTATTTGTTCCATACTAAGTATCTATGAAACCCTGATATATGAGAAAATTCACATCACATCAATTTAAAAAAATACTTTTACATTGTATTTACCGTAATGTACGTTATATCCTACTGTGCGACTCGGGGTAAATTATTTGAAATGTAAGAAATAATATACTCCAATATTTTTACAAGAATATTATGTTGCAAGCACGTAACTACATATGTGATAATAAAAAATACGTGCGTGCTTCAAGTTAAAAATGTAACATAGTGCTATTTTTCTCCGTTTTACATAACCTTATATTTCGTGATAACATAACCTGTACCATATTTCGTGTGACACATGTTTACTCGCCGCCATATTTAAATATTTTACATCAGTTGCCACGTATGGTTGGCACTTCTTTATATCTATGACTCAGAACATTTTATAACCATATAAAAGTTTAGTTTTCTTACGTCACTTCCTGGACAATTCAACAGAATAGATATATATGTGACATTTTCTTTATAACTGAAACGAGGGGGAAGTTTTCCTTGTAAAGAAGGAATTCCAGAAAGTTTCACTTAATTCGCTAAACTGCTATGCACTTAGGGGATGCGAATAGCTTGTAGCATAGATTTGGGGTAGTTTGCGAAAAAATCCGGTTGTGTTTCGACAATAATGGACTAGAGAAATGGAAGGTTTTTTTGAAAAGATTACTAATTTGGGTTTTGTACTTGGCTTTTCTTAGCTGCTGCATCGTCAGTTTAGCTTTTTTGTACATTTGAGACCATTAGTGAAAAAAGATAATGTGAGGACGATAAATTTATATGACTGTAAAAGGAAATTTGTAATAGTTTAAGTGAACTCTCATTTATTTATGTCCAAAATAAAAAAACATACCGTTTTTAGGGTTTTGTATGTATGACCACCAACATATTTTATAACGTCACTCATGTGTCTGTCTGTATGCTAGATATTGTACTTAAACGGCTAAACATAGAAAATTAGAATTTGGCATGCTTGTACCACTCTTTGACCCACGTATAAGAAAACTATAAAGAGTTCAAAAATTGATGTGAAGTGTGAAATTTCACACATTGCAGGGTTTCGCAGGCCTATAATAACTGAAGGCATGCTTAGTGTGTAGCATAAATTTTGTTTTGTAGTAATCACGGCAAAATGAACGATATTTTTAAAATAATTTATCGTCTATCTAAGAGTTTTAAAAACAAATTTTATGTAAAAATATTTTTTTGTTAATTTTAATTCGAATACCTACTACCATTAATTAGGTTTCAAAATATGTGCAGTATTTTTTTTATATAGCAAGGTTCATTAAGATTTTGAAAATTGCGCTTATGGCTTCCATTAGTTGTTTTAAGTCATATGCTCCACCCCTCTGGTTTCGTATACATGACACATATAATGAAAATACAATTCCAACAATTCCAAATGGTTCTTAAATTTTCGTTCTGAAAAATTAAATGCAACATATTCCAAAATATAACTAGAATTTTGACAAAATAATTTAAACAAAATAAAAATGAAAAAAAAACAAAAAATAAAATTGACTGCTCTGCCCGGGAGCGAACCTTAGTTTGCTGCGTAGCAAGCCATACCATTAGACCTGTATACGCCTTCTAGTATAGTGTGTTACATAACTATAACTTTTGCACATCGTCAACCAAAAAACACAAAAAAAACGTTACTTTCCGAAAACATAATTTGATCAAAAATGTCTGTTGTACTATTCCGGTTTCCGCCAATGTACATTAATTAGAATTTTTTTAGATTTTTAGTTTAAACCATCTGGGCTACAGGGTGTGGGACAAAAAAATTTTTGCACAATTTTGGCAAAAATTTGGGCTTTGATAAACCAGTTATGAAATTTTGTATGGGCTTGTAATCCAAAGCCCTTGAAAATGGCAAAAAATCGTAAAAATCGTAAGGGTAGACCTTAAAAAAAATAGTGATTTTTAAAAACATTTTTGACTCCGATTTTATTGAAAATTGGTACAAATATGTATTTTTTGGTCATAAATAAACAAAATTTAGTCCATTTTGAAGTTTCATGAAAAGTTTTAGAATTATAGGCAAAAAATTGGCCCAAATCGGCTCTAACTCAAAAACTAGGAAATCATGAATTTTTTAAGTATTTTTTTCATAATCCTTACCCCAAAATTAGCTTAAAACTATATTTTGGCTAAAATTGGAGACATCAATATTTTGATCAAATTCAAAATTTTAGTGGAAAAAGATTTTTTGAATCTTATTGGAAAATTGTTAAACTCAGAGCCATAGCAATGTTTTTGGCGCCCTTGGCAACTAAATTAAATTAACTTAAAATAGTGCAAAAAAATGGCTTCAAAAAAGGTCTTCACTTCCAAAATACAAGTTCTGAGCAAAAAAAGGTCCTTAACTCTCAGAATACAAACTGATGAACAAAAAAAAGGTCCTTACTTCTATAATACAACTAATGAGCAAAAAAAGGTCCTCACTTCTTACTTTAAACCCTTGTCAAACACCAAATCATTCGATAATTCAGTAATAAATAGACTTTGCACCTCTTATAATAACAATTTTTCAGATATTGACCTTTTTAACGTAAAACTAATTCAATTTAAACGCCTTTGTATTAATAAATTAAAGCACATACGTTCTGGCTGATATTATATCTTTTCCATTTTATCCGTTCTATACTTCAATACTTTAATATTTCTTTCCTTATTCAATTGTATATTTATACATTAATATGTTACAACTTGTTATCACCGTTTATGTAAACGTGTAAAAAATTTGATAGCGAACACTTCACTGGGTTTGTCCTGTTTGTGTTCCAAACAATGTAAAATAAATAAATAAAATAAATAAATACACGATGGCGCCCCTCATCAAGACTCGTGCCCTTAGCACTTGCCCCGATACCACGCCGTTACCACGGCTCTGTATACTTATACATTTTTAGCCGTAAATCACAAATATATGGTCACTTTTGAGTTATGGTCTAAAATTTTGACATTTGCGGCAAAAAAAGTAAAAAATGGACAGTCCACAAAATGTTAGCCTGCACCTTTTAAAACTATCTTATCGATATAAATTAATATAAATTAATACTTATCGATCTTCTATATCAGTGATTCTCAAAGTGGGCGATATCGCCTCCTGGGGGGCGCTGGAACGACCCAGAAGGGCGATAGTAGCCTCGGGTGCATTTGGGGGGCATTGAAAATGATGAAGACTTGCTTACTTATTGTCAGCACTTGGATGCTCTTCATTCTGACTTCAACCAACGATTTGAAGATATTTTTAAAATGTACATACCCAATTGTGTTTTGGATCCTTTTTCAAGCGCAAACACTCCAATATTACAAGAAGAACTGATGGAAGTAACAACAAATTATGAATTGAAATTTAAATTCAAAGACGGCTACCAACAGTTCTGGCTGCAAAAGCAGATTCCTACAGCTTATCCTGGGTTATGGGTTATAATACAAAAGTTGTAAATTGCGTTTTCTTCGTCATATTTAGTGGAACGTGGATTTAGTGCAGTCACAAATCTATTAAAAAAAAAAAAAGAAACCGACTGCAAATAGCTAATCGCGGTGATTTAAGAATACTGCTGACAAAAATAAAGCCGAGGATTGATACATTGCTAGCAGCGCACCAGGTACATCTTTCTCATTAGATGAGAATATGATTTTAATAAATAATTTTTAATTTCAAGGTACAAGGTGTCTTATTTACATCTTTCTTTCCAATATTTTAGAACGTTGGTAGAAATATAGATACATATACATGTTAGCGAAAATATAATTATGCAACATTTACACTTATTAACGATCGTAGGGTGCTATATCGTTGCTAAGGCATGTTGTTTTATGTAAATAGAATAGTATAAAATATATCATATGATGTGTGAGACGTATTAGTTGATCAATAAAATCATGTCTTATTATTCATAAAATACCTTTTTTATTAATATACATATACATATAGAAAAACCATTTACGTCTTTAGAAAATTAAGAGAATTTATGCCTGTAAAATTATTGCTTAATTTTTATTATAGTCTTGTACAATCCATACTTACTTATGGCTTAGTTGCATGGGGAGGTGCAGCTAATACTCATTTGACAAAATTAACTACGATTCAAAACATGATTATTAAAACTATATATCGGAAACCATTTTTTTACTCTACTAAGAAATTATATTTAGAAACAAAATTAATGAATATTAGTCAATTGTATCTTTTAACTTTAATAAAATCTATTCATAAAATGCAACTACCCATTCAACTAATATCTCATGAGTACAACACTAGAAATACTGGCCAAGCATTGTTGTATAAATCAATAAAATCAATTGGTCAAAGAAGTTTAATTTATTTTTATACTGAAAATTTACAATATCTTCAAGAAATACTTAACAGAAAATAATTTAACGCCAGTGGGTAAACATATAATAAAAGTTGCTAAAAATTGGATTTTACATCTAGACCAAAATAAAATGAAATACTTGCGAATAAAATCTAAAATTCCAAATGTAAGTTGAATACTTGTTCAGTTCAACATATATTATTTTTTTATATATAATTTGTTAATATTATAAAAACTAATACTTAAATTTAATCATAAGTCAATAGAATAATTACTAATTAAACTTTAATTTATTGTAGATACCAAGCGCATACCTAAAGGTATTTGTGGTGTACGCCCCTATATTTGAATTTTCATTTTAGCCGACCAGCGTAGCGTAGTGGTAACACATGTGCTCTGCGTTGCGAAGGTCTCGGGTTCGAATCCCGTTCAGGCATGGAAATTTTCTCAAATAAAAATTGTCCTGGCTAATTGCCACAGCAGCAAAGGCCATAAAATAAAAAAAAAAATCATTTTAGGGTGCGATTGCTCTTTATGTATCTTTCTGTTCGTTCGTTTAAAGAATATAGTTTTTGTCAGGCGGCGCTGAGTATTTTTTTTCTGAAAAGGGGTCGGTAGGCCAAATAAGTTTGAGAACCAGTGATCTATATATATAATAAAATTGAAGGCTTTATCTGTTTTTTTTTTTTTTAATTTTTTGGCTTTATATTTTATTTCTACACGTTCCAGACGATTAAAAGACAGTATCCGCAAAAAAATAAATTTTTGTTTGCCTGTCTGTCTGTCCTTCTATCTGTCTGTATGTATGTCTATCTGTCTGTCTGTATGTCTATCTGTCTGACTGTATGTCTGTCTGTAAATATCTCCCTTATTATTCAGTTAGCAGAAAAGTGTATAAAAAAATGTTTATATTAAGAAAACAAATATTTTTTGTTGAATGCATTTTTTACGTGGCGAACTAAAATGTGAAAACTAAAATATACCTCTCATATATCCGTAATACATAAATGCCTAACATATACCTACATATATCTCTCTCATACTACGGGTACTCCAGCTATCTGCTAAATCTGAATATATGTAGCACAAATTGAGAAATACTATTATATTATTTGTCCAAAATTCAGGATTAACCTCCACAACAACTATATCATAAAATACTAAAATGTTGAAAATAACTGCGCAAAACCATCTAATAAATTTTAAAAACCTATAAAAAGTCATAAATAATTGCACAAAAACAAAATCGCAATCACCCTTGTTCATATCCCACTATAAAATACTATAAAGTCTTTTCTGTCAAAAACATCTCCTGCCATCCTCAATTTAAACTCCTAAAAGAAAAACAAAACAATCCCAAATAAATAAAAACGTGTCGACGTTAAAAATGACTCATCTACTTTCCTTCAAAACAAAAAAGCGGTCGCGACCGCCACAACTGGCACCAAAATAAAACGAAAAAGCTTCATTAATCAAGAGCAATATAAAAATTACAACTCAGTATCTTCAGCAACACGATATATTTCACGTAGTATTTTTTATATTTAGTGAAACGCGTTGGGTTGGAACGGAAATCTAACCTAACATTTCTCGGTAAATCACATCGATCGACATAACCTTAAAGTTTGTCAGTGTGGATGATAAGTTGAGATTTTCCGGCGAATTTCTTCGCGACAGAACGAACGACTTGGCTTGTTGCGGGCATTTCTAATATTTTAGCTTTGGGATAAATAGTGTGACGTCGTATTTTGCACGTAGTTTTTAGTTTTTTAGTAAAATATATAGTTCGTGATCAGCATTACTCACTGTTTTGGAGATATATTTTAAGTTAAAATGAGTATGAAGGTAAAATATTAAGATTTTTGACAATAGTAACATGTGAAATGTTAATATGAAAAAGAGGTCAGGGGTTGTTTCGAAGCCATGACCGCAAGTCTTTTGAGCAAAGAATACGTTCAGTGGCTGTTGGGTGGGTGTTAGAAATGAGTAAATGCGTAAAGTTTAGGTTTAGAGAGATTTATTTATATATATATTTTTTTTCGACTACTTAACCAAGTTTTCTCAAAAATATTATTGCAGATATCGATAGATTTCGCGTAGGAGAAACGAATGACACCTCGAAAAACGTGTATGAGGTTTCAGTCTCGAGTTATACTAATATTACTGCGCGCGCCGAGCGACGATTTGACCAAAAATGCGCTCGCCGTTCAATATTGTGTCATCTTACCCTGAACGCTCTTTTGGCATGCTCTTTAGACTTTTCTCTGTTCAACTCGGTTATTACATTTTTCTAGCTTTTATAGTTCTGAAATTATTGAAAGAATTCTGGTGTACACTTTTTTGGTACACACGGATTTTTACCGAAACGAAACTTCAACAAACGTACTAGAACGAAATGTTCTGCTTTAAAATTAAATTATTAAAGGCAATCGCCGTCGAAGAAAGCAACAGAGATCAGAGATATGTTAGAAGAATAAAATTGCTAGATGGGATAAATAAAGAATGCTAGTTGGGTCAACAAATATAAAGAACCAAGCCATCAACATGTATGGCGTAAGAAACTAGAAAAAGCTGAGGTCTTCTTAGTATTATATCACCTTTGACCAGTGGTGGCTTTTGTTTTGGTTGTAGGTTTCAGCAAACCCCAAAAACGACAAAGAAAACGATATTTAATTTTCTTTCATTTACAAGAAACACCCAGCGCTTTCTCTAAAATTTCTAGGATGTTGATAGACCATTTCTTCACAAAGTGCCTCAAATATTAGAGAATTGATCAATTTGTACTAATTTAAACTATATTTTGTTCAAAATCTGGTTCAAATAATGTTCAAATATCTCCGTGGACCATTATATTTTTTTAACAGACCACCAGTGATCCACGGAAAACAGGTTGGCGACCGCTGGGTTAGTAGACACAGCCGCACAGTCTAGGTCTTCAATTTTATCATGTAATCCTCACCTTGTACCTTATTATTCGTGCATAACTCTTGACTAGGGGCCGGTTTCTAGAAGCTCAGTAAACTATAAGCTAATGGTAAACTACGGTTACCTTAGTAAACTGTTGCAGGAACAAAAAACAATCCAAAGTTAACCATAAGTCAACTATGCATAGTTTCCTTCGCATTTGACGTGAGTTCAACCAAGGCTTCCTTGGTTAAGTGTTGCACAAACGTTGGTCAGGACTTGAACTCGAGTCAAACAATTGAATTTTTCTGACTATACCTTGATGTGATCAAGGTATAGTTTAACTGCGATATACGTCAATATTCGGTTTTTTCATAAATTTTATTTTCATAATTTTTGGGCTAAATAAGAGAAAAAAGTAATTTAAATAAGAAGACGGTAAATTAAATTCTTAATTTGTGTTTTAAAATGAAAATGCACCTAACTATTATTAATGAATGTGACTTTAATATAACATAACCTACAAAATTTCCTTATAAATTCAAAATCAATTTTTAATTTGATATTTCAATAACGTTATAATATAATTGTAAAAGAAATATTAAATACATGAATAATTTATATATATTTATTTTGTACCACTGTAAATAAATATTAAATACATATATAATCATTATATATTTACATATTTTGATTATTCGTACATGATTCTAGGTTTCTATTATTATTTTTTCCTTATCCTATTCGAGCAATAGAAAAATTTCAACTTCCAGCCTATGTTCTTTGCCCGCAACAGAAGATATGGAATAAGATTCTTCAGACGGCGAAAAAAGGCTTTAGTAAAGTACTAATTTTATATCATACAAGTACTCGGAGCAATAGATTATACACCTATTCCAATTCAGTCACCTGGTGCACTTATCAACAATTTTTCCTGATACTACCTTTGAATACACATACAAGAGTAGAGAAAAATTCTAACAGGGCCCATGTTACAACAGGAATGGCAATTAATATTGACCGTGTTCTAACGACAATTATATCTTGTGCCGTTTTACATAATTTTTGTATACAACAGCATGATACGATAGAAATTCCTGTAGAACTATTGCAGAGCGATGAACCAAATATTTGAGAAGGTAATGATACCAATGTGGCTGTACGTAGTGCATTAATCCAAACAGTTATTGGTGTACCCTAAAAAAATTAATACAATATAATGTAATAATTAAAACAAAACCACTTTATTATTTTTTATAGTTAATATTAAAGTTAATAAAAAAGTTAGTTTATAACTTTTTTATTAATTCTAATTCAATTTATATTTAAGTCATAATTGTACAGCATTCTTGCTTTATTTTTCTCTATTAGCGCAGCCTGGTACTTACTCTTATAATAAACTTTTATAATGTGTTATTATTATTATTTTTTTAAATTATGTTTCTTGCTTGTCTTTTTTTTGTTAGGATTGGAAGGTTCAGGATTAGCTTCTTGTTGCATTTCAGGTTCTGGTTCTGGTTCAACTTGATAAAAAATATGAACTAAAGCCAGTTCTGAATCAGTTAGGTAGGCAGGAGGTGGTGGTAAAATATATAGGCTAAAATACAGTTATCGACATATTTTCAATAATTTGTTGTTTCCATCGGTATCGACACTATATCAGTACTACATCGAAAACTGTTTTTTTCAAGAAACCAGCTCCTAAACAGATACTGAAGAGCGTACATTTAATTCACAAATGTTCTTTTTAGTTTATTATTTTTTTTTAAATTAAAATACAAATATTTAATTTGTTTTGTATCTCTTCACGCAACTTGAGTTAAATTCATCTGTAATCTGGTACCAAATTTTCTTTTTTTTGAATTGTTCAATTATCACATTTTTGTCTTCAGTAATATGGGAATATCTGAAAAATGATAAATACAAATTTTAGGTTATGTTTTAAGAATAATTTAAAAATATTTATATTTCAAAAGAAATAAAAATATATGTATACTTACTTACCGAAAATATCTAGAAAAATGTTTTTATCGGTGTTGGTAAAGTTTGGTGTTCGTGAATTCATTTTTTTAGTTCATTTTAAAACGTTTTAATTTTGACAGCTGATTACTGTCACGTGAAGTACAGTTCACATTAGCAAAAAATATCTGTGCATAGTAAACCAATTGTTCCACTGACGAAGCTTTAAAAAATGTTTATGCAACGCAAAATAAAACTGACCATCAGTCAGACTTGACCATTAGTCAGTCGTTACCATAGTTAACTGACTTTTCAGAAACCGGCCCTATATCGAATTCATTTCAAAATTGAACCTTATGTCACCAAGGTAACCTAAGGTCAGGATTGCGACACCTAGGGCCGGTTTCTGAAATCTTAGCTGAGTTTAATCTTTCGGTTAAACTCGGTTACAATATAACAATCCCATAAGTAACCGTAGCAACCATTTTCTAACTATTTGGTTATTGTTAACTAGGCTTTCAGAAACTGGCCCCTAGACATTGTGATGTTCACCTGTTTGATTAAAAAACTATTTATTAGCTTTTATCATATTTAACCTGATTATGTAATGCATAAGCTGCTTTTCGTAATTAGGTAATATTTGTAATAATAAATGAATATCGGCACTAGGCCAATCGGAGGTATAAGTAAATGGATGTCGTACGGTAACCTGGCAGAGGAATCTAGTCAACTCCTTTACAAGTTCTTCTCAACAAGGTGATGACAGGAGACCAATACATCCGGTGAGCTAAGCAGCAGTCACCATAGAAATCGGAAAATGTTCCGCCAGACTCCTCGAGTCTCTGATGGGCAACTTCCCCCTTGGATATCGGTCCATGCCAATTCCGGCCAACACGGAGTGGACCGTAGACTTCTCCCAATTCCCATGGATAAATATAATCAAATAAGACTGTAATTTTATAAATATCTAAAAAATTGTATAGTTAGAACCAGGAGTTGCTTTTCCATCAAACTATCCACGTGATAATACTAATGATAACGTTCACGGTATGCAATAACATTACTTAAATTTTTTAATAAGAGGAACAAGTTGTAAATGATTAGTTACATTGTCGTAGATTCAATGATATTGCAATGTAAGCACATAACCTCATAACGATCATAATCCGTGCGTTGTAATCCGGTGGCATAACAGACCACAGTTGGTCGCGCGCTTCGTGTTAGTAGAGAGCTCTGCCCGGGGCCATAGTCGCAGCTACGGCTTTACATCGCCACTACACCATCACGAACACACTTACTGACACCAAGATAGGGGTGAATTAATGCCTGCTTTCTAATATTTGGTTAAGAATGAACCAGTTTCACAATTAGAACTAAATTTAATATAGGTAAACCTGGCGAGATACTGTAATTCTGAGATTTCATTTACTTTGGACAGTGCGAATGAAACTAAATTTTGACTACTAAAATAGAAATAATTAGGATAGCATCAATCAATCAATCAATAATATTTTTATTCTTGCCTTTCGGCCTCGAATTAGAGTACATTATTTTCCCAATTAAATCAAATTCCTAATTAACAAAAATATAAATAACTAAATAACTAACAAGAAATTTTATAACTATGAAAATAAACTATAAAAAATGTCTAAGCAGTATTTTATTTCCTCTGGAACGTCTAGTCTTTCTTTGATTTTGCCCGAGTACGGCTGCTTTTGACTCTCGTCATCCATTCTATGCCTCTTCGTGCCTCCTCCAAGATTTTTTCCAACCGTGCTGGCTCTTCCCCTATTTCTGGACAGCATCTTATGTGATTCAAGGTTTCTGGTTGCTCTCTACATGTCCGGCACTTCTTCTCCTCTTCATCCCTCCAAAATTGATTGGCTGCCGCCTCATTCCCGCATCTGAATCTGGAAATCGTCTTCTGGTGTCTGTTATTGTCTCTCAAGTATCTTGGTAATGTTTCGCCTTTTTATCTTCTGGTTGCCTTCATTGTATCTTGATTTGTCTATTCTGTTCTATCTTTCTTGGTCTTGTATTTCCTTGTCTCTGTCCACCATCCTTTGCAGGTAATCCTCGCCTTCTTTCTGTATTCTCCTTACTTCCACCAGGCCATATCCATTTCTTTCATAGTACATTTTTCTCTCTGTTCCCCACCTTGTTTGCGTGTTCTTTTTCTTTTCCTTCCTGCATTCTCTCAGAATTTCTTGCAGCTTAGTTTGATCTTATGCTCGAATTTTGCTGCTCTGGCCCCGGTGTTGACTTTGATTTTGTCCCGTTTTGTTTTTGCTAGCACTATATAGCCGAGAGTCTGTCTGTCTAGCTGTAGCGTCCATTTGATGTAAGTCTCTTGTGTTCTTTCTATGTCTTCGTATTCGCTCCACCCCCATATCTCGGACCCGTACAGTAAGATTGCTTTTATCAATCTGTCATAAAGGAACATTTTTTTGTTAAAATCCGTCTTGAATTCCCTCTTTCCTATGCTCCAGATCTGTCCCATCGATACTAAGAAAATAATTCAGGAAAAAATGGGGGGAAAACGCCTTCAGTGGTTTGGACATGTCAGACGGGTGACACCTTTTATCGTTCCTTTCATTGTTCACAATTTTACAACAGAAGGCAAGCGCCCTCGCAGTAGAACAAATCAACGATGGCAAAATACAGTGGACGATGACATGATGGCTGCCAATCTACGCCCGAAAAAAGCGTTTGATCGGCAAAAGTGGTGCTCAAAAATTGAAAAGCGGACCCTGCACCAACAGGAAAACGCTGAGAAGAGGAAGAGGAGGAGAAAAAAAAATAAAGAGCAAGAAAAAATAAATAAAAAATTGAAATGAAGTGTGAATTATCACATATTTCAGGGTTTTGCAGTTATTTAATAGGTGTAAGAAGCCTAAACATAATACTGGATGCTTCTTTAGAGAGTTAGCTTCGAAGTGTAGGTATATCTATATATTAGATACAAAAAACTGATGTGAAGTGTGAATTTTCACACATTTCAGGGTTTAGCAGGTATTTAGTAAGTGAATGATGATAATTTCGGATGCCAAAATAAATTTTATGTTAAAATATTTTTTTGTTAATTTTAATTCGAATGCCTAATACCATTATTTAGGTTTCGAAATATGTGCAATATTTTTTTTATATAGCAAGGTTCATTAAGATTTTGAAAATTGCACTTTGGTTTCCATTGGTTGTTTTAAGTCATAACTCCGCCCCTCTGATTGAGTGTATTCAATTTCAACAATTTCCACTGGTTATTAAATTTACGCTTTTAAAAATTAAATGCAACATTTGCCCAATTATAACTAGAATTTTGAAAAAATAATTTAAATAAAATAAAAATGCAAAAAAAAAATCAGAAAAAATAAAATCTCTCTCAGTCTCGGACTCGAACCTTAGTTTGCAAATTAGAACGCGAAAACTCTAACCAGTACACTATCAAAGTATGCTGGTTTAGTGTGTTATGTAAGTTATTAAATATTTTAAATTCAAGCAAAAACCACAAAAAATGCGTTATTTTCCGAAAACATAATCTGATCAAAAATTCCTGCTGTACTATTCCGGTTCACACAAATGTACATTACTTAGAATTTTTTTCAGAGTTTTAGTTTAAACCATCTGGGCTACAGGGTGTGGGACAAATTTTGTTTTGCACAATTTTGGCAAAAATCGCGTCAAAATAATTTATTTTGCAAAAATTAAATTTTGATTGTTAATCTACGTACCAAGGGCTTTCATTTAATACTCAGATTTTTAAAAAAAATATATATATTTTTTTTTCGATAAGCAGATATTTGCTTATATTTTTATGGGGATATGTTTTTAAGATGTTTTAGTATTTTTCCTATGTGCGGGTCAAAGAGTTATTTAAAGTATTATAAAGAGTTGTATAAGAATGCCAAATTTCAACTCTCTAGGTTTAGCCGTTTGGTTACAATTTTTACCGAACAGACAGACAGACAAACCGACAGACATACAGACAGATAGACAGATGGTATAAGGGTTTTTTGGTCATACCTACAAAACCCTAAAAACAAATGTCCCGACTGATACACTCATTAACGGCCAGCCCAAACCCCTGGACCTAGAAATATACAATTTGGTGGTTCGTGCTTTCTTGGACCTAAGCACTCACCAAGAAAGGACTTTTCGAAATTCGACTCCTAAGAGGATGAAAGGGGTGAAATATGTTTTCACGGATACCTCAATATCTCTTAGGCCTGATAATATCGCTACTCCGAGGGCATAAGCGATAAGTCCACTTGTTTTCAATATTGAGATTGGAACAGTTTTGAAAACAGTTTTACCTTAGAAAGAGGACATAAGTGATGTATGCTTATAATGTCATCTGCAAATGTTGATTGAAAAGGTATAATAGTAAATTTTGGAAATTCTGTTTGCATTTATTTCAAATATTATTTTTAAAACATTACCTTATACAAGGTGTCTCAAAAGAAATTTTATATTTATTTAGCTTACTGCGTGAAGGCAACGCATCCGAGGGGCGCGGGGGTTATGTCAATCGGTAGCCTGGCTCTTGGGAATTCACTCGCTATGGAGCGTTTCTCGGGAGCAGACCGCGCATTATGCGTGCGAAAGTTTTACAAAAACGGTGATTCGGCGACTGTAGCGCGTAGAAAATTCTGCAGTATTCGAGGTTTTCGCCACTTCAATGATGCGTCAAGCATTCCTCTCATTCGACATTGGGTTAAAAAGTTTGAAAAGACTGGTACAACGCTGGATAAATCAAAATCCGGGCGACCTAGGACATCAAGAACGGTAGAAAACGTGGAGAATGTTAATCAGTCTGTTCGTGACGACCCGAACCTTTCAATTCGGAAGCGCGCAAGTGCTTTAAATGTGCATAGATCATCATTACATCGCATTATGCACAAAGAACTAAAGCTGCACCCCTACAAAATTCAATTGGTGCAAGAATTAAAGCCCCAAGATGCCAGTCAGAGGCTTAATTTCTTAATTTCGTGATTGAGCGATTTTCAACGTTTACCAACATTTTGTTTTCGGATGAAGCTCATTTTCATCTTAATGGCCACGTAAATAAGCAGAACTGCCGCTACTGGAGTGCAACGAATCCGAAACGCAAACATCAGAAACCCCTACATTCGCCTAAAGTGACCGTATGGGCTGCGATGTCGGCGCGAGGAATTATCGGCCCTTACTTTTTTGAAGACGAAAGGGGGCGTGCAGTTACAGTGAATTCAGAGCGTTATGTGGAGATGTTAGACAACTTCTTGGTACCTGAACTGCAAAACTTTCCTGGCTATAACCAAAGAACATGGTTTCAACAGGACGGAGCAACTTTACACACGTCCAATATGTCTCTGCCACGTGTTCGTGAAATTTTCTCAGGCAAATTGATCTCCCGGAGAGGTGACATAAATTGGCCTCCACGCAGTCCAGATTTAACCCCTATGGACTTTTTCCTATGGGGTTATCTTAAATCTAAAGTTTACGCCAATAAACCGACTTCACTGGTGCATTTGAAAGAAAATATCCGTCACGAAATGGCAGCCATCCCTGAGTCCACCTGCCGAGACGTAATAAGTAATTTTACGCGGGGGTCTTCATTTAGACGATATTATTTTTAAGAAATAAAACCCCAAAAAGTGTATTTTAATAATTAATAAACATTTTTTCTATATACGGCTTACTTTTTTTTTTAATCGATCCACTAAATATAAAATTTCTTTTGAGACACCTTGTATTAACGTTACGTTATGTCCTAACAGTAGTAATATATCGACTTGGTTTTTGCTTAAAAATATTACCCATACAAATTCATGATTTTGCCACAATCCACCCCTAAAAGGGTGAATCTACACTCGGGGTGAATTATAGATTTCTTCGTATCTACTGTGTTTGTTGTGTTATAACATTCCTTTTTGGCACTACATGTCTTTTTAAACCATATAAAAATTGATTTGATCGTTTTTTAGAATTCCAACCCTAACCTAATTCCAACGGTAAATTGATATATTGTTTTGGATGTAGAATCATAAACTCGGGGAGTATATTCCTTCTATGACGTAAGTACCCAATAAGAAGAGATTTTTCGAAATTTGATCCCTAAGGGGTGAAAAGGAATAAAAAATATGGTAGAAAGTCATAAAAAGTGAAGATTATTTAGTTGATCGAGACGTATTTTATATATTTAAAAAAAAAATCTTGCTAATATTTAATATAACAGATGCTAGTGTCTTATAATATCCCATTATTAGGATCTCCAGCCAATATGTTATTGATTATTTAATTCTTATTGTGTTCGAACAGAAAGAATGTTTTCAATGAAGCGCGGTTCATTGATTTGGTTCTGAGCTTGTGTTCTCTGTTTTAAGTGAAAGTTTTCTACTTTATACTGGTTACTATGTGATCAAACGAATGTATTTAATTAAAATCTTTTTTGGTTTTGTTTCAACTGAAATTTGAGGAATTCTTTCCCAGTTCTGTTTAATATTGGACTCTTTGACTCTTGAAAACTTGACTTTTGAAAATTGATAACATTATTACTGCCTGTATATTTTTCTCTTTCGCTCTCTCTCTCTCTCTCTCTCTCTCTCTCTCTCTCTCTCTCTCTCTCTTTCTTTCTTTTTTTAAGTATTATTAGTAGGCTTCTCACACACCTATAGACGTTCATTTACTTTCCTAGATCATTTTGCCATTCCGTCCACTTTATACTTGCCTCGTTTTTTACAGCCTGTAATTGTTTAACTCTTATTTATTCCATTTATTCTTAGTTTGAATAAAATGTCGTCGTAGTATCGATTATATAATATGCCAACGTGTGTCCCTGCGTGGGTGCGTGTTATGACGTCAAAAACAAATTTGACGCGAGATTCCGAAATGTAACGAAATATTGCGAAGTTCACCGAAGTGTATATTGGCATATAGCGCGTGATAATAATAGTTGTTAATTGATATGTTTACACAAAAATAATATAAATTAAAATTATTATTAGCAGAAAAATAATTATTTTAAAAAATATTTGGTTTTGATGAAAGTATGTAAGAAAAATATGACTTTCTTTTCTTTATTGTTATTTTTTAAATGCTTTATTTCTACGATTAACGTTTTAAATTTTCACAAATGTAAATATAATGCAGGGAGTAAAACACGCTTTGGTAAAAATGAATAATTATTACCAAAAATTATCGGCCGAGTTTGGTCATTCATATCAGCGCCACTAGGTGACAACTTATTTGTGTAAATTTAAAATTGGTTCGAAATATTTAAAATATTTTGAGTAAAAATTACAAATTGATACATTGACGAAATTGTATGTCATGTTGGTATTAAACCATGGTAAAAAATTTCACTTTCTTAAAATGTCATTCCATTTGACATATGTCATAAAGATAAATGATATCTTAGTTATAATGATCATAACCTACAAATCTGAAGTAGGTTTTACAGCGTAAGGAATATTTTGTAAATAACCAGAATAACCAGATCTGGTTTGACCTTACAAATGTAAACGCAATAAATTAAAGCGGGCAAACAATTAAATTTTACTGTGTAATAGTTTCTCACGATTTATTTCAAACTGATTTGAGATATAGTGTAAATACGCCTTTTTCCGTGTGTGTATTTTTCTGCGTGCCCTTTTTTTCGTGTGTGTATTATTTCATGTGCGCTTTTTTCCGTGTACGTATTAATCCGGGTGCGTATTTTTATATCATATAAAAAATTGGAAAATAACATTTTTTAATAAATATATTATAAATTTAACTTGTCAAATCATTTTTAGTTTTAATATTATAAATGTAATGAACTGAGGGTAAATGAATTGTTTTCCCATCTTCAAAAGTTAATGAATAAATAATTCGGAATAATACTCATTATTTGTCCAGTTTTTAATAATGGGCGAAGAGTTGATTCAATTTGAATTGGATGAAGTAAAGCGTATGGGTAGAGGAAGAAGTCTGAGGTGTCGAGCAAGTTCCACATTAAGGTAATGATGTGTTTACTAACACAGTTGGCAACGGGTGCACTAGTTTTATTATAAAACTGTAAGATGTTGTCAATCTTGTTTTATCAAAGTCCATGTATTGAAGCCATACATAAGTGTGAAGAGCAGGATAGCGAATCAATAAACACAAATGGTGTCGTACATGGTGGCTATATATTTACAAATTTAAAAATAATTTATTGAAATATTTACTGCATTTATTGTATAAGAGGAGATACCACTCAAAACGTGTTTTGTCACAAAAAAATCAAAACTGCGATATAGGTATCAGCGTCTTCCTTTTTGTTAAATTTATAACCTATTAAGCTAAAGGCTACAGTTGGACTTTATTTAAAACCGTCTCAAGAACGAACTAAAGAGCATTGGTAAGGTGGCTTCTTTGACTCTGGTATGAATTTCAAAAGGTTCTGATAATAGGTTTAATTTTTTTGTTCCTAACATATAAATTATTTAGTAATTTCTTTTATAATTTGCTATAATTTGTTTTTGTTTTTAATTTATTGAGTTGTATAATTTTCAATAAAAATCTTTCCATATATAATGATGTGAAGGAAAAGTACAAAATGGTGCAAATGGAACAAAACCTTTACGAGAATATATGTAATGTCCTGTTAAGAGTAATAAATGTGCAATTTAAGATCCAATTAAGGCACCGGCTCCAAGTCAAAACAAGAATGGTCTGCACAAAATTATAAATTCACACCTACTGCCGCTGTCATCAGTAACTTCGGACGAATCTGTATGTGTCCGCGCTTGTGTCTGTAGTGGTGGGTTTAAATTTATCAGTGGCGTGTAATGATAAATGTGTATTCATCTTGCAAGTAAGTTTTGTAAATATATTCTATACTAGCAGTATACCCGCTGCTTAGCTCCCGAAAAAGTAGTCGTTGCCGGCTTAGGCCGCGAACATACAGAAAGCCGGCACCGGCTTTACTGGCAACAAGCGCTGATCTGCCGCAGTATCTGTCCATGTTTTCAAATATAACCGCACACGCTGTATACTGGTCGGCGCCGGTCGCTGTCGGCTACCCGCTTACCGAAACGTTTAAGCAGTTTAAGTAGCTTGTTGTCAGCGCCAAAACAAACAAATATTTAAAAAATCTTGCCTCATCTTCTTTTAATTGAGGAAAAAGGTGGTGGTATTCCCCATATTTACGTCTCTCTTGGCTTATTGCATGTATACTTTTTCTTTTTGGTTCCATATAGTGATTCTGTTAGAAACAACTCATCCAAAGATGAATCAGAACTCGCCATTTTCACTTATTTCAACATATATTTGAGCCAATATACAAAAGAGTAGCTATACACTTACAAAACTAGCGTTCACTCTATGCTAGGCCAATATAATTAAAAAATTTACGATACATAGGAAAAAATAAATAAAAACTTCAATATATAGGTTATGTCATCTGTCAGTGTCACATGCAATATCAGCGTTTAGCATATGCTCAACTAGTAACTCAGTACGCTTGTTTTCGGTACCGATTGTCAGCACTGATTTACCAGCTTGCTATATGTTCGCGGCCTTAGACCGGACCCACGGCAGAATCGGTTTAAGACTGGCTTGGTGCGAATTGTTTTTGGAAGATTCAAATATATTTATTTGTTTTAATCTACTATTGTATTGATATGTGCTTCTTACACAAATAATGTAAGTAAGGGCTTTTTTTGTAAACAATGATAGTACAGTCATTTGGTAACAAAACGTATAAGTGTCCCGTTGTACTAACCTAGAAAAATTCCACAAACAGTTGCCCATGTGATAATCACTCATCGCCCAAGGCGGCGCCGGTCACGTGAAGCGTTTTACTTGTACCTTATGAAGTTATTTGTTATCATATTTATTATAATTATTCTGTTTACTCCTGATCTATAAATCGTACCTATATAGGTCAGAGAACTTTTTTACGGTTAATAAATGCTCTGCCACCGAAGAAAGTTTTATTCGTATAGTTTTAGGGGCTACGAAAATGTTCAACAGCAAATTTAATGTTATAATTGTCGTCAAAAAATGAAAATAAAAATCTGGGATATATATCCTCGGGAACATTTTTATAGCAATATTAAACCCTAAAAGTCCTTCATATATATATATTGAATATGTATATCTTTTGGAGTTTCACCGCCATAGCATTTTAATGTGATTAACGTAAAATTCTAAATTACATTTTTGTACATGTGTATGGGTAATCTCTATCAGCAAAAACTAAGTCTATATCTCTCATTGGGCCTAAAAGACATTGAGGAATCAGTGAAAAAGCATTTTGCCCCTTTAGGGGTGAAATAATTTTTAAAAGGGAATGTTATCTCCATAAACATGAGAAATGCGAAGCGTTGCACAATTGACCCCGAACGTAGATTTAAGGGTTGTTTAGGGCAAAATCCTGAATTTCGTTCATAAATATTTGTAACCTTTATAAGCAAAAACTAAGTCGATATCTTATTGGTCCCAAGATATATTGAGGAATCCTTGAAATCATATTTTACTCCTTTTCACCCCCTTAGGGATCGAATTTCAAAAAATCTCTCGTTTGGGGGTGCTTACCATGGAAAGAATATGCTTTCCGAATTTCATGACTATGTCCAAGGGATGTTTTATAGAATAAAAAATTGCAGTTTACTGTTTTCGGAGTGCAAATAAAAAAATATGTTAAAAAGATATTTTAAGTTTTTAAGTTTTAATTATAATATAATATTAACAGTTTTAATCCAGAAACACTTGAATTATTATTATTTATATTAATGAAGTAAATTATATAATAAAATAAATAATAAATGAAAAATACGATTATTGTAATAGGAGATAGGCATGATTTTTATTTTATTTTTTATTATATTCCTTATGTTGCATATAAAAATAACATTTTTGCATATTTTTTTTTTTAAATTTGATGTCTTAAAAAATTCTTTCATTTATGTAGCACGCGAAAAACACTCCGACTGTTTACAAACTAGGCTGTGACGTCACAGCATACCCAGTCTATAACCTACAGCGTACACAGTCTGTCGTGAAATTATTTGCTTCTATAACTGTTGTCGGTTGTGTAAAGTTAGAGTGATTTTAATGAAAATAAAGTTAATCTACATGTTTACCGAATTAAATTTTATATTAAAATATACTACATAAAATATGGATGATCCAATTATTGCAAAACATCGAAAATATTGTTTAGTACCGATGTGCACAAATACTTTATTTAGAACTCCACAAAAACAATTTATTTCATTACCTAATGGGGAAAAACAAATGAAAAGGAAGAAAAGCATCAATGTTGGGTAAATTGTCACTCTGAGCCTTAACAAAATATTTATCTGCCATTTTAATAATTAATGCGTGAAAATTGTTTAAAAAACAAATACTAAACTCTCAAACAATACACTAAACACACTAGAGATGGCAATAAAAATTAATCAGTCGATTAATTGATCATTTGATTAATCGAAATGTTATAATCGATTTTTGATAAAAGTGGTAAAAAATAATCGATTAATTGATTATGAAATAAAAAAGAAACATGTTCACTCTAACATCGTTAACTCAATACAACTAAGTAATTTCTTGAAAATAAAATAAAATTGAAACTTAATTTATTAAAAATTAAAGCAATATTAATTAAAAAATATTGTATGTTTAATCGATTAATTGAAACAAAATAATCAAATGATTATTTCAATATTCCATTAATCGTTGCCATATCTAAGACACACGTAATACAGTCGTATTTACTCGGCAACCTTCGCGCTGTGGTCAAAAGCGGACTTAGGGGGGTGGGGGGCGGGCGATCGCCCCGGGGCGTCAGGCCAGGAAGGGCGGTGGACAGGTCATCCCTTGTATTTTAAAAGTGAGGACCTTTTTTTTGCTCTTCACTTGGATCTGTGAGGTGAGGATTTTTTTTTTTGCTCTTCACTTGGATTTGGGAGGTGAGGACCTTTTTTTTGCTCTTCACTTGGATTTGGGAGGTGAGGACCTTTTTTTTGCTCTTCACTCGGATTTGGGAGGTGAGGATCTTTTTTTTTTGCTCTTCACTTGGATTTAGGAGGTGAGGACCTTTTTTTTTCTCTTCACTTGAATCTGGGAGGTGAACACTTTCTTAATTATTTTTTTTTTATGAGGGGGGCAAATAAATCTCGCCCGGGGCGCCTGACTTGCTAAGGCAGGCTCTGGCTATGGTCGGCTTTATTTATAATATTTAAATTAAAAAATTTCGCTGAAATATTAATTAAAATGTGATTTATGTTTTGTTAGGTGACATAACTAATATTAACATATCAAAAAAATATACTTTTAAGAAAATATAAATTTTATGCGTATCCCCTATTCATCTCAGGATACGTGACGAACGTCACTGTGTAGTATGTATGTATGTGTGTCCTGACCATGCGCGTGGGCGTGTTAATGCACCGTATCTCATATTCTTAAACGAGGCAGCGTTAACGGAGAGTTCAGTTCACATGTACGTTTTTAAAACTAGATGAGCCTACAGTTTAAACTGTAATTTACTCTTCAATTAACTGCACCGAGTTATTGTACGATATGTTGTCGAGAGCTTACGGTCTGTCATAATAACAGAAGTAAAGTGTGGAAAATTATATGTATTTAACTCTGGCGAGATATTAAAAATATTTACCACGTCATATTTTAGGTATGTTTTAATGTTTTAGTTGGCGTCCATGGAACTATGTTGGCTATACTGCTCATTTAATGCCATAATGTTGGGGGGTTTTAATGGTATTCACCATTAGCAACACCTTCTAGATTGTAAATTTAGATCTGCAGGATTTATAAAATTTTAGTATTTAAATATTTATATTCCAGTTTATGTAAGATATTTACTACTACGGTATTAATATTTTTCTCTAAATTTTTGTTTTATTTTATTTTCCTTTTTATTAATTCATATTCTCATAAGATTGTGAAACTTGTGTAAACTTGATGGAAGTATAATTGAGATATAGTCGCGTTTTTTTGGTTTAAGCGGAATTAACTGGGAGTTTCGTTCTTTAGGTTGTCATGAGAAGGCTCATGATAACTAGCTCCGTACCAATATCGACACTGCTGATATGCCTATCTTGCTGAACTTTTTCAATAATTTCAGCAGCTTTTTCACTGATTGGACGACCAGAGCGTGAGTCATCTTTTACATTAAAATAAGCTGAACGAAAGCGAGCGAACCATTTCCGCGCAGCAGATTTTGATAAAGTACCTTCACCGTACACACATTTTTTCACAGGCCTGCGCAGCGTTCTTTCTTTTCTTTGTCGTAATAATATTGCAAAATATAACGCAATTTTTCATTACATTTCTCCATTTTGAAACGCAAACAACTTTCCAACCACTGCACATATTTTGATGTTTAGACACTCAATGTAACGCTCGAACTATCACCTTTCCAACGAGTGCTTAGTGGTGTCGCTGCGATCTGTGTTTCCTGAGTTATTTGCAATTGGCGCCGTCTATCGGCAAAAACGCCACGAACTTTTTCCCAGACCAGACATATGCTTGTTCGACTTGATTTGAATGTTATTTTTTTCATATAGAGTCATAGTGGATTTTATCAACCATTCCCTTATTTTCATGCCTTGCATTACTTGCCAGAGTTTGTCAATGGGAACACTGTCATATGCCTTTTCTAGGTCTAGTGAAACTAATAGGAGTTCCTGACTTACTTGTAACGCTTTATCGACAAAGATTTTCAAGGTAAATACGTGGTCTATTGTCGATCGACCTACTCTGAAACCTGCCTGCTATTCAGGTAATTTTTACCTGTTTTATTTAAAAAGACTTATTATTGAATATGTATATATGTAATTTAGAAATGAAGGTAAATTGCTTACCGAAAGTAGTAATAATTTTTATCTGACAGACCACAATATTTTTTCCAACCATGAAAACAAATTTAAAAAATCCCTTTAAAACCATTCATCTAAAACTTCAACATTTCAATAATACAAACACTAAAATCCAACCCTAAAGAAAACCCCTGCAAATTGATAAACAACTTTTTCCCTACCCCATAAAATTTTCCCGACATTTTCCTACGAAATCCATAAATCTGAATTAATCACAAATCACTTTGAAAACTTCGCTATTCGTAGAAAGTCATTACATATGACTCATCCTAGCTAGACGTCAAACGCACTAACTACCGCCGCTAAACAGAGATGTCACTACCATCAATACGTTCAACAAAGATGGCAGCACTTTCTAATAGCACTCTTGATTAAAGCACGTATCATTAACTATAATTATTGTTAAATTTGTGCCACTGTTATGGGGCTATAAAATTTTGCGTACGGTTTTTGCTTGCAGACGCTTTGGGGAAGAGGGTTAAGGAGATTTATCGAGGATAAATTTATTTGATCGTAAAATTTTATGTGAATTATGTTTTGTATGGAATTTATGTAAAATATAAGATTAGTAGGTTTTATTCTATGAGTATGTTTAAGACAAGTCGTTTTTCTTCGCGTTGGAATTTATGAATGGCAGGGTTGTATGGCAGATATTTCAAAGAAATGTGTGTTATGACTAAGTTGGCACTATGATGTTGATCAATTCTGAATATGGTTGTGATATATTATGGTAATAATAATGGGTTCTCAATACAAAAGTGGTACATAAGAAGAGATTGTAAATTCCCTTAGTCGCCCATCCAGAGGGGGGTTCGTAGTCTTACACCTCTCCCCAACCAATAATATTAAAATACGCGTTTTTTGAGCAGTTAAACGATTAGAATTTGACCTGGACTTTCTGACATATAAGAATGAAACTATAATGAAAAAGTTCATGCAATTTTTTAAATTCCCGCACTACATTTGTCGGATTGATAAACTTTTTTGTTGTCATGTTGGTTAACCTGTTTTTGACGACTGTTTCAATTAGCAGCCATATTGGGTGTGTATTTTAGATTTGACAGCTAATTAAAGAAGTTGTGTTTCTGTATTTTCGGCGTTTTTTTATTTTTCACAATGAGGTATCAAAGAATATCCATTAAATTTTGAGCGAAAAATTAAATCAAGTGCTGTAAAGTAGTGGAAATGTTGCAGAAGTCATTTGGCGAGTCAAGTATGAATGAACAAGCGATTTGCAAATAGTATAAAGACTTTCAAGATGGCCGTGAATCAGTTGAAGATGATGATAGAGTTAGGAGGACCTTCACTTCAATTACCGGAGAAAAGTGGGCCTTACAGCCTTTCAAAGTATAAACCAAACGATGGTCAATGTCGCCATGAAAAAAGTACTGAACCATTTATGGTACTTGTCGGAAGGGCTGGTGTAAAAGCATTGTTGTCAAACACATCACTGAAAAAAGCATCAAAGGTTTTGTGAATAGCAACTCCTTACGATTTTTCCAGATACTGGGTATCTCATCACAGTTTTTGCATAAAAAAGTTGAAACTTGGGAGGATGACGCCGATTTTGAGGCTGCGAAGAAAATCGTCAATTCTATGCAGGTAGTAAATGATATTACTGCGCGTGGTGTTGCTTTAATGGAGGAATATAATAAACTGATGACAACAGATGAAAAGCTAAAGCAATATTTACTTTTGTTAGTAAGAGTACAGGAAGAAATACTCCGATACAAATAAATTGATGTGAAGTATGAATTTTCACACATTTCAGGGCTTTGTAGGTATTGAGTAACTGAATGATGATTATTTGGGATGCCAAAACAAATTTTGTCAAAATATTTTTTTATCAATTTTAATTCGAATGCCTAATACCATTATTTAAGTTTCTAAATATGTGCAGTTATTTTTTTTATATATATCAAGGTTCATTAAGATTTTGAAAATTGCGCCTATGGCTTCCATTGGTTGCTTAAATCATAAGCCCCGCCCTCTGATTTCGTATACATTCAAACATAGAATTAAATTATTATTTGAACACTTCCCACTGGTTATTAAATTTACGCTTTTAAAAATTAAATGTTACATTTAACAAAATATAACTAAAATTTTGACAAAATAATTTAAACAAAATAAAAATACAAAAAAAAAACACAGAAAAATTAAAATTGACAGAAATCGAACTACGCACTACGCTATGAACGCTTACTTATCTTTTGTGTTACATAGCGAATTAAATATTTAACATATTTTAGTTAAAAACACAAAAAATGCGTTATTTTCCGAAAACATAATCTGATCAAAAATTCCTGTTGTACTATTCCGGTTCACACCAATGTACATTACTTAGAATTTTTTCAGATTTTTAGTTTAAACCATCTGGGCTACAGGTGTGGGACAACTTTTTTTGCACAAGTTTGACAAAAATCGCATCAAAATAATTTATTTTGCAAAAATAATTTTTTTATCGTTAATCCACGTACCAAGGGCTTCCATTTGATACCCCACTCAGAATTTTTAAAAAAATTCTTTTTTTCGATAATCACATATTTGTTTATATTTTTAGGGGGATATGTTTTTTAGATGTTTTAGTATTTTTCCTATGTGCGGGTTAAAGAGTTGTATAAGCATACCAAATTTCAACTCTCTAGGTTTAGCCGTTTGGCTACAATTTTTACCGAACAGACAGACAGACAGACAGACGACAAAATAACGGTATAAGGGTTTTTTGGTCATACCTACAAAACCCTAAAAATCAACCCTTCTATCCTGATTATGAATGATTTTAATTAAGAGGTATCTTAATTTGTAATCTAAAAAATAATTTTGCATGCTAAATGTTTTATATCAATAAATGCAAATAAGTGATTAATACAGTGTTTTAATTTTTTTCATTAAAATTCAAACCTTGGTAGCGACCCCTAAATATTATTAAAAAATGTGAAAATAACTGAAATAGTTTCTTAGGATAGAAAATCAAATGACATGGTGCCGGTCAAAAATTTCGAAAAAAAATTTTTTTGAGCCATATAATGACCACCCTAATGTTCATAATATATGGTAAAACAACAATATATGTACTTTGATACGATTCATCAAACCCAAAGAATGGTCGTATTTCACAAACCTGACGTGAAACAACAAAACTGAATACATATTTGGAATCAGCATGAAAAATTGATCTAGAAAAATGTGCTTTTGTCTATAATGAGAAAAAAAAAATATTTTGTTGACCTGTGGAATTATTAATCCATAAATAAAGACTTTATGTATTGAGACATCGTAGACCAGCGGTTTCCAAACTTTGCTCACTAACGCCCCCTTTATAAAAAATCCCATCTCTGATGCCCCCCTATTTAGGAAATTTATAAACAATTTGTAAATAATGTCTTTATTGAAATAATAATCACAAAAGTAGTACAATATGTAATGTAAATAATATCTCTTATTCCTAAATATTTATTCTCACAACATAAATCACGAAAATTGTATAAAAATAAGCTATATTAATATTAAATATAATACAAAATACAATAAAAATGAATCAATTTTAATGTGAAGTATGGGCTAGTTTCTTCGCACATAATTGATTAAAACGCGGTTCATATGAAGAAAGAGCTACTCTTGTTTTGTCTTCCACTATTAATCGTGCTCGATATTTTGTTTTAATAACAGCTAATGTGGAAAATCCTGTTTCGCACATATATGAGGTCATAAAAGGTAAAAGATTTTTTATAGCTTTTGATGATAAGGCGGGATATTCCTTGCTTACTTCCATCCAGAATTTCCCCGGATTATTAGGATTGAATTGATCTTTTAGCGAGCTATCACAAGTGCTATTAATTTTTCCTGTTCAATAGTTCAAAATTATCATAATATTCGACAATAAACGTAAAAAAAAAATACATATTTTCAATAAACCCGCGAACCCTTGGTGAATCTTGCACGCCACCCCAGGGGGCGCGACTCCCTCTTTGGAAACCGCTGTCGTAGACTATTCTCCTCAAGATACTGTTTTTATGTTCCAAATTTTATGCCAATAAAATAAAAACCTACCGTATAATAACCAGGACCAGGAACAAAATCAACCTCCTTCTGACTGAATCTCGGAGAGATGTTGAAATACTGGCCAGTGTGCTTGCAGGATACCTCCGTAACATCATATTCTCCGGGAGCTGAAACCGAACCAGCAAATCTGAGTCAGTACAAATGCAGATTGCGGTGCATGCCTCGCTGTATCGTTATTACATTTCCCTCATTAAGGACTCAATTAATATCGAACCAACCGTAAACCGATATTGAACAGATTTCGAACTCAATAGGGGAAATTGATACAGATGTTTTTAAGGTAGAAAATCGCTTTATATAAATTGTACTGATAATTATATCTGTTATGCGAGATTGATGTATTTTTCATTGCTAATAATTTTGTTCTTTATAAGTTTGAGGTACCAGAACAGTACATTTTTTCAAACACCAAACATATTAATAAAAATTCGAGAAAACTGTGCTATAATTGAAGGGTTCGGGAGTAAAATATGTTAAGTAACAAAACTGGTGTTTCTTTACTAAAAGCATGTAAAACATGTAAAGTAAACCCGCTATTATTCTTCTGTCTTATTTATGTCCAGCGTAGTTAATAATATTGAATAAATAATTTATAATATATATAAATGTATCAATATCAATACATCAATAAAACTTAAAATTGAATTACTACAATAGATAAAATTGATAGTTTTACTCCCGAACCCTTCAATTAATAATCTTCCACCATTTTGACATTTAGTACTAAAATTCCACACAAGATGGCAGACCAGTGTCCATAATGTATTAGGTAAAATTAATAAATGATTATTTACTTCACAAATTTAGGCTATAATTTGAGAAGTAAAGAATCATTTATTCATTTTAAATCATCTTAAACTTCACGTTAACTCAACAATCAATATTTGACTGGTACGTATGACCCTTGACTGGTTACTTGCTACCATGACAACATAAGATGGCCAACAAGTAATCAATTGTTGATTATTTATATATTAAGTGTTTTAATCGGCTGATATGGTTATTTTGGTTAGTTGAACTAAAATATTTCAGAAAAGTATTTTCCTCTGCTCATGTCTTTCAGTTACGTATTTTATAAGATGAAATTGTACTTATAGTTGAAGGTATTGGGATTCGGACCAGTCAGAAAATAAAAACAAATTTATTAACTTCGCTAACGTTTCGATTTTTATTTTAAATCTTCATCAGAGCTACAAAGATATATAGAAAAATACACGATGTTTGAAATAAAGAATGGGATACTATTTCAGCATATACTAACCTATCTTATGATTCATTTATCACTATTATAAAATATCTGTTTGATAGTGGTTATTTCGTATTCAATAATAAATACTACCAACAATTGTTCGGTACAGCAATGGGTGCTCCTTCATCACCTGTATTAGCTAATTTAGTGGTAAATTAAAAAACTCATTAATACCGTCATTAAAAAATTACCTTTTCATTTACCATTCATTCAATATTATGTAGATGATACTATTTTAGCCATACCTTCAGATCAAGTAGATACAACACTTTCTATTTTTAACTCTTATCACAACAAATTACAATTTACTATAGAAACTGAAAATGATAAAACTATCCCTTTTCTCGACATTCTATTAATACGTAATTCTAATGGCACCTTATCTACTAATATGTATACCAAACCCTCAAGTTCAGGACGTACTTTAAATTTCTTATCAGAACATCCATATAAACAAAAAATTGCCATTATAAAATCATGTAAACATAAAATACTCAGTTTGAGTGACCCTAAATTCCATAGGTAAAATTTTAAAAAAGCCACTGACTATCTAATTATTCATAACTACCCTAGAAATATCATTAATAGAATTTTTTATAACAATCCTAATAATCCCACCAATCATAATTCACTTCCAGATATCAACACTGATTGTTCGTATTTAAAATTCCCACATATCAAAAATATTTCATTTAAAATTGCCAAACTTTTTAAACCCTATAATATAAAACTAGCTTTCTATAATCTTAAAACTATTAATCAACTCCACTCAAAAATTAAACAACCTACTGAATTTAATAAAATGTCGTCAGTAGTCTATCACATTCCTTGTGGAGGATGTGATTTAGGTTATGTTGGACAGACTAAACAATATCTTAAAAACCGAGTATATCAACATAAAAATAGCTGTCAGGATAAATTTAAAAATAAAAAAGAAAACACGGCACTCAGTACCCATTTCTTCACCACTAATCACAATTTTAATTTTGAACAAACTAAAATCTTAGATAAAGTAGACAATCTCAGTAAAAGGTTGATTACTGAGAGCATACATATAATTCAGAACCCTAAATTAGTTAACTTTAAAACCGACTGTGATAATATAAGCGCCATCTATTGTAATATATTAAAAAAATTCTAAATCTAACATATAATAGATAGCGTTACTTACTGGTTTCAACAATCTCAAACCCTTTTTCAAATTCATACGTGGCTTATTCATTGCTTATCTCTGAGTTCAATAACCAGACAATATGATGTGTTCGTTATTAATTTTACAATTGTTATTTTATTTCGTGACTATTAACTAAGGTAATGTAAATTTAACATTGTTTTTTATTCTTTAACTCATATTTGATATGGTTTTATTATCTAATATTATTTTATGTTATATTTTAAATTCCGACAATTTTGTAATGCTTATTTTAACTACTTGACTTGTTAAATTTGAATACTATCATAATTTTATACATGTAAACTTACCGATTTAATAATTGTATTTTTCTATATATCTTTGTAGCTCTGATGAAGATTTAAAATAAAAATCGAAACGTTAGCGAAGTTAATAAATTTGTTTTTATTTTCTGACTGGTCCGAATCCCATTACCTTCAACTATAATTACTAACTTACGGACGTAACTCATCTAATCATGAAATTGTACATTTGATAATTTTTTGCATTAACAGTTTGTTACTATGGCAACTCTTTATGCGCAAGTGCTTAAAAATACTATTTTAGACACTGTAATGCATGCGACAACAAGCTGGAGCAGTAAAAATAAATCAGCTGTGGTCACCACAGGACCGACCGCCATCACAAAGTACTTGTTTAATTTATGCCGTTTTATCAAAAAAGTCTTAAGTAAAAGTTGTTAGTTATTGCTTTTATAGCAACTTTTGTTAAATAAATTTTTTCTAAATATTTTTCTGTTGTGAAATATTCGCAAAAATCTTAAAACGACACGAGTATACTCCCATTTCTAGTTAACCGATTTTTACCAAAAGTTAATCAGCTCATGCTATTCATGTCAAAAGCTTAAATATGAAGTTTCATAAAAATCCTTTCAGCCAAATTTGCTCTGCAAGTATACACGCACCGACAGACAGACCGACAGACAGAAAGTTAAAAATAGTCAACACGTTATGTAGAGACCTTAATTCGTGGAGATCCATAGAAATATCGAAATGTCAAAATCGGTATGATCACAATAACTCCCTTATATGTGGCGGTCGGTAATAATATATTGACCATATTAATGAATATTTATTTACTAAACGTAGCGGACCTGGAAGATACAATGAGGAAGGGGCAAGACGGAGGAGTGGTGGTGGGAAGGAAGAAGTATTGGACAATGGGATACGCAGATGATCTGACTCTGATGGCAGAGAATGAGCAGGGACTAAAGAGGATGATGGGCAGAGCGGACAAGTACTTCAGAAGAAAAAAACTGGAGGTAAATAGAGATAAAACGAAGGTGATGGTGTTTGGAAAGGGGGGAGGAAAGAGAAAGAATATAAGATGGGACTGGTCAGGGACAGAAATTGAAGAGGTAAAAAGTCTGAAGTACCTCGGATATGTTCTAACGAGGAACAACAGAGCAGAGCAGCATGTTAGAGAGAGGGTGAAGAAGGCAACAATGGTTATGGGGAAGCTATGGAGCATAGGAGAGAGGAGGTTTGACGACGATATCAGGTGGAGGATGAAATTGTTTGACGGGATAGTGAAGAGTATATGAGATAGTGAGAAACAAGGAAAGAGTACTATTGGAGATGTGGGATGGACATAAGGAAAGCTGAGCGAAAGAGAAATGGAGGAAGAAACATAGTAGAAGAATTGAGGAGGAGAGACAAGGAGGTACAGGAGCAGGAAAGAACAGTAAGAATAGAAAATTCCAGGAATGTGAAAAGGTATAGAGAGATAAGGACGGTAGGAATACCTAAATATTTGAAAGGAAGGAGAGGAAAGGCAGGGGGCAGAGTTAGAAGGATTGCCAGATTAAGATGCGGAAATGAAGAACGGAGTAATAGGTATTGGGCAAAAACAGAGGATAGGCTATGCAGAATGTGTAGGGAGGAGGAAGAATCCTTGGAACACCTAACAAGAAGATGTGGAAAGCTGACAAAATGGGAGGTAGATATAAAGGAGCTGTTGAGTGAAGAAGGAAAAGGAGAAAGGTGGGTGAGAGTACTCGAGGAAAGAAGGAAGGAATGCGGTGAGGTAAGACAGAACTGAGAACAGGAAGGAAGAGAGAGATAAAGGAAGAGGAAAGAAAAGAGGGAAGAGAAGCGAAGAAAGAGCGGAAGAACAACTGGAGTCAAGAAGGAAGGAGACCGGAGACGGAAGCTGAAAAGAGAATAGGAAGAAAGAGAGGAACACCGGAGGAAGAATGTAGAAGAAGAAGAAGAAAGAAGTCATAAAATGTAAAAAATGTACTATAATATTATTATTTTATTTTATTTTATTATTATTATGTTTTTTTTAAATGTATTGGTTAAAACCCTAAACGCCGAAAGGCCTAGGGTAAATAAAGAATTTATATATTATTTACTAAACGTAATATATTTATGGAGCCGTTTCGTTTCGAATTGAGAAAGATGGAAGTGGGCCAAAAGGCCCGCTTTCAAAATTATCATATTTTCTAAAAATATTGTACTAAATATTTCCTGTTGCCCGCTGGCACCTCTAAATTTTAAAATCTAGCGTCATCCCTGTAGGCAGCCATTGAAAAATACGATCGCGCAGAAAAAATATTTTACAGACGCTATTAATTAAAAACATTTTTTTTTAAATTTCTTCCAAAGTAGGACCCCGGACCCCCGAACCCCTCTTTAGACAGGGGGTTATGGAATACCTCTATAGAGAAGCACCAACTAGGTTCACTACCAAAGCTGACTATTTTAACTTTAATAGTATACTTTTCATCCTAATGCTGAACGAATTTGTGTCAAATATCTGTTAGATGCTCTGTATAGCAACTTTTCAAATTCAGTGTAAAATATAAGCATTCATCTTAAGCTGCATTCAGAGCTCAGTAAATTAACACTCTGTGCGTTATGGATAGTTTTTAAACGAGTGCAATTGGTATGATCGGACAATCTCGTACTATATCGCTCAACAGTAGTAGAGCAACGACAAAGCACGAGCATGTCCGATCATACCAAATGACCTCGTTTAAAAATTATCCATAGCGTACAACGTGTTGATTTACAGAGGTGTGAATGCAGCTTTACAGTTTAAATTTTAAGTACAACCACTTAAATTGTTTTCAAAAATCGTTGTTAATATTTAACAAATTTTACTAATTTAATATTTATGAATATCTTCCTTTAACAAAAAATCCATCTCGTAATTTGCTATCACAAAAGATATCCTTGCATTTTATCCATTTTTAAATGCTAATTTTTTCTAATTAAGATCGACATTTCTTAGGGGTGACATCGTGGAAGCTCTTGGTGAAGGACAAGGTCTTTATCCCTCGGGAACTTAGAAGTAATAATTGATTTATATCAAATTGTACAGGCTATTTCCAAAATTATTTCTCTAAATAACATTTAATATTTAATTGCTTTTGTGCATATTTTCCAAAGACTGCCACTATTTCAGCGACATTTCATGAGAAAATTTAATATATATCATAGATAAAAATGTTTCGAATATCTTGTAGAAATTTTTTTGGTATCTCCATATTTATCCGACTGTGCCACTTATAATGTGTATATTTGAACGCTCGTTTTGGCGCTCCTAACAGCGGGCACCCTGGGCTTGTGCACCTTTCTCCCTGCTCTTCGCCACTGCTGATGATATGATTATTGATTATTGAATATGATTATTGAAACAATTGATGTGAAGTGTGAATTTTCACACATTTCAGGCTTTCGCCAAAACAAATTTTATGTTAACATTTTTTTTTTTTGTTAATTTTAATTCGAATGCCTAATATCATTATTTAGATTTCTAAATATGTGCAGTATTTTTTTTATATAGCAAAGTTTATTAAAATTTTGAAAATTGCGTCCATTGGTTGTTTTAAGTCATAACTCCGCCCCTCTGATTTCGTGTATTCAATTTCAACAATTTCCACTGGTTATTAAATTTACGCTTTTAAAAATTAAATTCAACATTTACCCAAATATAACTAGAATTTGAAAAAATAATTTAAACAAAATAAAAATGTAAAAAAAACAAAAAATAATATTGTCTCGAGACCGGAACAAGAGTTTGCAAATTAGAACGCGAGAGCGTTAACTATTACACCATGAAAGCTTGCTGGTTTACTTTGTTACATAAGTTATTAAATATTTTAGATGGTCAAGCAAAAAACACAAAAAATGCGTTATTTTCCGAAAACACAATCTGATCAAAAATTCCTGTTGTACTATTCCTGTTCACACAAATGTACATTACTTAGATTTTTTTCAGATTTTTAGTTTAAACCATCTGACATTTTTGGGAAAAATCGCGTCAAAATAAGTTATTTTCCAAAAATGATATGGCTTTCATATGATACTAGTATTAAAAAAATATTTTTTTTTTGAGGAGATATTTGTTTATATTTTTTCTAGGGGGATATGTTTTTTAGAAGTTTTAGTATTTTTCCTATGTGCGGGTCAAAAAGTTGTATAAGCATGCCAAATTTCAACTCTCTAGGTTTAGCCGTTTAGCTACAATTTTTACCGGATAGACAGACAGACAGACAGATAACAAAATATAAACAAAGTATAAGGGTTTTTGCTCATACCTACAAAACCCTAAAAATAGGTCCAGCAGACAGACAGACAGATAAATGTTAGTTAGTTAGTTAAAATTTTTGGCGCACAGCAACAAAGGCTATTTGCGCCTAACGCAGACAATTTACATGAAATCTTGCACTGACAAACACAAATAAATAATATAAAAAGACTTTTCAAAAATTTGAACAGACTCAATACCTACACAACTTAAAAAGAGGGGGTTTACGGGAATATTCCATCTAAGAGCTTCAAAAATGTATCTACGCTACTGCCTTAGTCTTCCGAATAATAGTGACCCAAAGGGAAATTTCTGGCTACGTCACTGACTGCTACTAACTGATTTGTTTCATTTTTCCAGGACTCTTATAAATACAAAGTTTTACAACCCCTATTCTGAACTTAAGGGATGTTTCCCTTTTAACACGGTTCTTAAAATTTGAATAAAAACAAGAGCTACAATGTAAAGCACTTCTCTCGCACGGTTTATCTCTATAATTAATCAAAAATCAAAACACTAAACTCATGCGCCATTTTCCTCATACAATATTCCTTCATCGCTTAAAACCTTTTCTTTTTCAATTACACCAGCCATTAACATCTTTCAGTTGCATTAAACCCATTTATCTAGAGTAGCTGATGGCGTTACGGTATCCCCTTGTCTATAACTCAGCGCAGTTGGATGGCATCATTCACACGTTATGCTGGTGGCCTATACACTGCGCGCTGTAACAAACTGCTGCTTGTCTATGATGTCATCGGCTTGGTAATCGGCGTAAAAGCACTAAATTGCAGCTCAAGGAGCATGCTGTTCTGTACAGACTGCGACAGAATTGTTCTTTCTTTTCAGGTTTAAACAAATTGCGTTGACGTTGTTATTTGAATCAGTGACATATTTCGGGGAGGGCACTGGGGGCACATGCCCCTCCTTAGCTCAAATGAAATGCAAATTTAATAAATTTAAAATAATTCTGGAAAATAATTTAAGGTACGTATTTTATTTATTCATTTATTCTTTGAAACATAAACAAGACGAGCTTCACTCGGCTCGTCCTGTTTAGTCCACAATATATATGCTGTTCACTTTTGTCAGGACAAACTATGGTCTATTTCAAAGTAGAAAAAAGTAGATAGCGCTGCGAACCGAGTACCATTTACACTGGACAAATACAGTATAGCGGGAAATTTAAAATAAGTTACAACTAGGGCATGGGCGTAGTAACTGGGTTAGCAACTGATTTTTTTTTTTTAATATGAAAATGGTTAATATGACATTGAAATAAACAAGACAGATGTTAAATGCACTTATTTATACGACATAAGTTCAGTTTAATGGGAAATTTGAAAATTTTTAAAAATGATATACTATATATACCAAGAAAGATTTGCTAAAAGAGTTTAAATAAAGCAATAAAACAAACAATATATCTTCAGAGCTAAAGTTTCTTATTTAAATAATTATTGTAGATAAAAATTAAAAATATATGTATATATGAAGGTCTAAAAAATATATCAATAACTTCTTCTTTGGGCACAATCAGCTGGGCTGTCTTTTGGCCTCACATTAGTCCTCTCTCTTGATCTCTTAATTGTCAAGTGTCAAAAAATATTTATATGTCAGATAACCTAAAAAATATATAAGTGCGTAAAAACAAATTACATGGAGAATGTTCTCCAGAAAATCTACGCCAAGAATATAAATAAAAGTCTAAATGTATAAATAATAACAAAATATATGAAAAAAGTTAAGTAATATAAATAATATATATTTCCAATGTACGACACTGAACATCTGTCAACTTGGACTAAAAACAATATTTTAATAGTGTAATAGGGATGACAATCTAAACCAATCCGAAGCAAGGACAAAAAGCTCCAATCTTCTTACACACATTTTTCTACTTTGAAATAGACCATAGATCTGGTTATTTTCGTTACTTTTATAGTGTTTTACCGACAATCAAATGTCAATTAAAAATAGTACTTACGCTGTAAAACCGACTTTACATTTATTGTTTATGATCATTATAATTAAGATATCATTTTTCATTATGACATACGTCAAACGGATCGATATTTTAAGAAAGTGATATTTTTAATGATGTTTTAATACCATACAATTTTAAAGGTGCAAACTATTGAAATCAAAATTTCCTCTTAGTTTGTTTTTACAAAAGTGAATATTATCTGTCTCATTTTGTAATACTTAACTAACAGGGAAAGTTCATTTTTTATGTTGTATATTGACAATACATTTATAATATTATCATAGTATTAGATTACACAGATACGTCAAAGTCTGTTTACACCACACAGTCACCAAAGTAATCAGATCTAGTTTCGTATAACAAATTGAGACGGATTATAGCATATATATATAAGTTATATTTTATTATAATTGATGTTGAAATTAATAAAAAAATGCATATTCCCATTTTATGTTTAAGTTTTCGTAGGTATAAGGTGGGCCATGGGAACCTGACGTTTTTGAAACGGGTAGTACTCTGCAGGTAGGGGTGGGGGTAGAAGCAAGCGGTAGGTTCCATTCCAACCGTCAGTTCGTGCAGTTTAGTGTACATCATGGCTAAATGGGGTGTGATCGTGTGTTTGTGTATGACGAGTTTGTCAAAAACGGTGAATCAGTAATAGCGGCGCAAAGAGCGTTTCGAATTGAGTTTAATGTTGGGCGCCGTGGAAGCATCCCAAGCCGAAACACAATTCTCAAATGGGTCAACGACTTTCGAACAAGCGGGAACATCATGAATAAAAAACCGCCTGGACCCGCTCGTACAGTACGGACCCCCGAAAATGTGGAGAGGGTGAGGGAGGATTTCCAAAGAAGCCTAAGGCGTTCTGCACGAAAACACGCTCAAACCTTAAGAGTAAAACGTTTCACAGTCCGTCGTATTGTTAAACAAGATCTGAAGTTTCATCCATACAAGTTGAATTTAGTCCAGGAGCTGAAATCTGGCTCCGAGGTCACCAGATTTGACAAGATGCGATTTCTTCCTCTGGGGTTATCTGAAGGCTCGTGTTTACGAGAACAAACCCAGAACATTGGATGAACTAAAGCAGTGGTACTCAACCTGGTCCCTACCGCCCACTAGTGGGCGGTAGGAATTTTTTGGTGGGCGGTAGGGGTTTTGTCCAATGCTGGCTACTTTCCGTTTTTTTAAAATTTAATTGATGTTTTAAAAACATTAAAATGGATTTTTTTTAATGTATTATTTAAAAAAAAATTCATAGCATTATTGAAAACCATTTTCATTAAGTTTTCATACAATTCTTTACTGTTTATAGTTAAATTTCTCGAAATATACAATTTAAGCTATCGTGGATTTGTTGCTTATTTAAAGGAAGAAGTGCCAAATGTTTTATGTATTCATTGTGTGGTGCACAGACAACATCTTGTAGGAAAACATTTAAGTACAATTGGATATGGAAAAACGATTTGAAGATATTTTGAACTTGAAGGTGTATGAGTGGATGAAAAATCCTTTTACCGCAAATATTGAGGAGGCTGATACAACTTGCCAAGTTGGAACTGTTAGACATTAAATATGATGAAGAAAGTAAACATAATTTCGATAGTGGTGATATGATAACCTATGGCAAAATAAAAAAATGCCTGTCTTATATCCAAATATGTGGAAAATTATATTCAATTTATTGATACCTTTCCCTACCTCATATCTTGTAGAATCAGGCTTTAGTGCTGTTAATCATATTATGACCAAAGAAGGAAACCGTCTGAATATTTCCGACAGAGGAGACCTTCGTTTGTTCCTTACAAAAATTGAACCAGATAACCAATATTTAGTTTCGCAGCATCAGCCTCAAGGATCTCATTAATAATTTAATTAACTAAATGTAATTTCAATAGACTTCATACTTCTATGTATGCAAAGTATAAATAAAAAGATAAATTTAACTACAAGTTTTCATTAAACCTATACTCAAAAATTACGGGTAAGGGAAGTGTGGGTACTGTGTTACACAGGGTACTTTGTGACATCCAACGTTGCCACGTTTTGGTGCATGTATATTTGTTGTGTTTAATAATAAGAGATGATGCAGTAAGTTGTTTTATAAAGATTTTTGCAGCTAAATTTTGCGAAAATATTTGGTAAGTTATTATTATTATACAACAGGTGGGCGGTATGAAAATTTTTCTGCCAATAGAGATGCTAAAGTGGGCGGTAGGTATGAAAAGGTTGAGTACCCCTGAACTAAAGGATGCCATTCGTGCAGAAGTCCGGGCGATTGACGAAGCTCTACTGGACCGCATTCACCAAGAATTTATGAACAGACTTGAAACATGTTATGGGCAGAATGGTCATCACATGACTGATATATAATTTACTATTAATGTATGTTAATAAAAAAAATTTGTCTTGAGAAATCATTGTGTAATATTCAATCAAAAATCGTCAGGTTCCTATGGCCCAGCCTGTATAATCAAGAAATCCTTATTCCGTCACATGAGTCTGTCCGTTCGGTAGAAATTGTGGTCAAGCGGCTGGGTTCAGAGAATTGAACACATGTACGAGAAATACCAATACATTTAAGACAAGAAAAATTTTTGGAACCGGTTACCTGACACAATTACCCGGATATTACCCGTTACCCATCCATATCCCTCTATAAGCTGTTCACTTTTGTAAGGACAATTCTAGTTATTTTGGCAGTTTACATTTTTGAAATCAACAGACTTTTTTCTACCTAGATAAAAAATAGGGTTCTCCTTAATTAACGCCTTTTTGATCTATCTAGGTTTGAACATTTGTAAATATTTCATTTTCGAAATACCGTATCTCAAAATCTACATGAAATAGAGACCTGCGGTTAAAATTTTTCAAATCCTGAGGTTCTAAAGGACCTTTGGAATCATTTTAAAGCAACTCCCTCTTTTGAAATTTCAAAAAATTCTAAGTTAAGCACAATAAAATATAAAGAACTGATGTTTGAAGTTTTCAAATCTTTGTATAATGTTTAGTCTAGAAAAAAATTAAGCCCTTAATAACCCAACTTTTACAATAAATACGAATCGTCAAACAAAACCTTTGAAAATGGTCAAAATTCGAAAATATCGCAAGGGGTATCCCTTACGGTTTTTTCGATTTTCAAAGATTTAGCTGAACCAGTCATATAAATTCAAAAAAATTAGATGTTTAAGGTCATATGTTTTTCTAGACTAAACAAGGCACAAGGGTTTCAAAAATGTAAACCGCATTTTCTCGTTTTCAAGATAAAATTTTGAAATTAAGAAAAAAAAAAAATTTTTTTTTCGTCTAATTTGGTCTAAGACCTTCAGAACAAAGGCCATAATTAAAAAAAAAAAAAAAAAAAAAAGACCTTCAGAACATCAGGATTATAAAAATTCCAACGACAGGTATCTATATATTATAGTTTTTAAGATACAGTCAGGCGAATATCATATTTTTTGTAAAAATCGCCTATTTCAAAACGGTTTACATAAAAAATGGGCATGGCTCGGAAGGGCCCAATTTTCTTACAAGGTTAGAAAATAATGAGAATTCTAAAAAATCCAACCGCAGGTCTTTATCTTTTACCGTTTTCGAGATAGGGTTTTCAAAAATTTCAAAATTTTCACAAAAATATTTCATTCAGGATTTGTCTCAAAATGTCACCTAACACCATCTAGGACCACGGCAAAAATTCATAATAAATAATATCTTGTAATCTGAACTAAAAATTTGAACCATTTCTTTTCATATTTTTGTCGCACCTACAATTCGCACCGATTAAAATGAGCACGGAACTTCTTATTATTTGTAACGGAACCGGGGAATCTCCTTTCTTTAATGGTTGGTTTATATACGGAACAAGAATAAGGAATAGGAAATAAGAATAGTACACAAGAATAAAAAATATTAAACCCTTTATATAGGACATAACATTTCGTCGCTGCGCCTGCGTACTTGCGTTGGCCTGTGTTTAACGTTTGTCACTTGACAGGTTCTGATTCATAAAACCTTTTAAAAAATTTCGTTTATTACCGTTAAAAACATTTTATTGTTGTTTACAACCCTCTGATCACAACTGAAAAACATCTGTTGACCAAACTTTATTACGGCAGACATTTTGATTGCTGTGCGCAGGCTTATCGTGTCTTATTCTTGAAATAAGAATAAAAATGTTGAATGTTACCAACTAGAGATGGGTCGTTCATGAACGAACCGGCTCCCTGAGCCGGCTCAGTACACTGACCGAAGTGAGACGGTTCACCAAATTGAAATGAGCCGGCTCACTGTATAGTTTCAAGTTTCAAGGATACGATTGGTCTGGCGATTGTGAGCAGTGACCGGAGTGATCCGGATCTGGATCGATGTCATGTTGAACTTCGCGAGAACCCGGCTTGTAATGTATTATCATAAAGTGTATTTTGTCCTCAATTTTAGCAATGATACGGATACGGATTATTATTTTATGCGGATCATCCACGAAAGGAATTAATATGCAGTAATGTTTATTTACCGGTGTCTAACTTATCTGGTCTTAATATGATCGTGTAGTAAATTGCAACGTGGCTCAAGAATAAGAAGAAGAGCATCACGTCTTGTCATTTGTATTCTGCACGGTAGTTGATGATTACATTGTGTAGGTTATGTATGATGTTTAGACGTGATGAAATTCAATTTAAGGCAATTTGAGATGTTTTAGGATGCTGCTTTACTGTCAAAGTACTTGACTTAATTCATCAAATTTAATACAATTAACAAGGTGTTAAGGACAGTTTACTCATATTTTAATTTAGGTAACTTCATTTTAGTTTAGATTACATTAAATTGTATCAGTAAATGGGTAAAATGTTAAAATATTTAAACATATCAGTTAACTCATTTACACATTTCAGGATTTAACAGCTATTTAGTAATACTATTTTCACACTAGAACTTTAACACAAGTGAACTTAAAGTTCACCGATGTTTAAGATCAGTTTTCTTTCACACTAGATGTTTAAACCTCCGGTGCTGCCATCTGCTATGGTAATGTTATTCTCAAGTTAGTATCAGGAAATTACTATATATATAATTCTTTATTGTAAAACATATTTATTCCTATAATTTCACATTCACAGCTATGTAACAATAACATTAAGTACCCTCTACCTACGTTCCAAATTTGACTGGCGCTACTATCATAAATTTATTTCCCTATAGTCGATTGCGAACGGCAGAATACTGAGTCTAGTGAATTTAAAGTGCTTATTTGACTATTGAATAATAAATCCCATTATTATTATCCCCTAATTATGATTCCAACTAAAGGCTTTATCACACTAGAACTCTATCCAAGTCTTATTTTTGTAGGTTTTTTTTTCAAGATCCTTTTTTGTCGGCCTTGGTAGCGTAGAGGTAGTGCTCCTGCTTCACGAGCCAAAGGTCCCGGGTTCGAATCCCGGTCAGGGCATGGATGTTTGTGAGCCACAGTGTAATTGGGACATTTAGTCCTGTTCTGTGGTTTTTAAAGTAAGAAGATCCAAGTCTTCAGGTCTTGACTAATCACACGGTATTTAAATATTAGTTAAGACTTGGAAATTGTTTGTTTACCCATGCGCACATCGTGAAATTATGACAGTTGACAGTTATATTTTGACATAAACAAAAGACAAAGACGCGTTTGTAAGAAAAGAAGCTGTAAGACCTGGGTAAAAAGACCGAGAAATTGTATCCTGATTCATTTGCCTGGTCTTCAAAACCTAGGTTTTTTCTTCATACTATCACACGCACAAGACTTCGATTCGAATGCAAAGACTTTAATTTTCCAAGTTTAGACTTGAATAATAACTCTAGTGTGATAAGGCTTTCATTTGTGCAACTTATAAAATTATAAGCACTTACAAGGGTTCTTCGAAACAAAGATAAAGTTTCTTGATGTCTTAGAACGAAACGCTGCATTTCCTATTTTCGGTCGTCTCCTTTTCAATTTGACAGGCCAAGTAGATCTCCCATCTAATGGTGGTGGGGTAGTCTGAAAAAATAAAAAAAAAAATATGTATAGGACAGACCGTTCGGCTAGACTATGATTAACCGTTCCTGTCCGTTCCAAACATTTTAATGTGGAAATACATGATTTTATACATTTGACTATAATATTGGACTGAGGATGAATTTTTATAATAAATATATGACGATTATGAAATAAGAATTTTATTCAATACCCATATTAATTTCGTCAAGAACCTTTTTTCGATTCGTATACCTATATATAGTTATATACTATATATTTTAAACTAAAGATCTGTCTAATAAATAATTCCCTTTTCTTCTAACTTCACTAGGAAGGTATGCAAAGGGCGAAACGTACCTAGAAAATACTACACATCGCAACAAAACGCGACACGTTGATATCAGATCAAACTGTGTTATTTTCCATTGTTGATTATGGATCAGAAACATACTATTAACATCTGGATGATTCAACTCCCATGGAAGTAATCTACTTAAATTTTGTTAAGGCCTTCGACAGAGTAGCACTTAGTCGTCTGTTTACTAAATTGAACCACTATGGCATCAGAGGAAACCTGTTGTTATGGATAACTGCGTACCTAACCAACTGCTGCTTCAAGGTTCGATTTAGATCATCACATCCCGGAAATTACCCCGTCACAAGCGGTGTTCCACAGGGTAGTGTAATAGGACCAATTTTATTTTTAATATTTATTGGAGACCTAATAACTGACATTCTGACCGAACACCAGATATTTTCCGACGATTTAAAAATCTTGCTTTTAGAAAAATAAATCAAGCTAAATGAAGACTATATTGAAAAATAACTCACTGATTTATCAAACATCCCTCATATGTAATAGTTTTTATACACTTCGATGTAGAACTCTTTAGCTGGATAACACGAGAATTAATTGATGTATGAAAATGAATCAACGATTCCACTGCCTCCAAACCGATATCTTTTTATCAAGAACCTTATCAAATAAAACGATTTTATAGAGCTAAATATTTTTATGATTTAGTTGTATTTTATGTTTTGAAGCTAAAGTCAGAACTTGCTAAAAAATAAATAAAACCTTAAAAACACTTAATATAAAATTTTGTAAACTAAACTGCTTCGTCAATTGATATAAATCAACATCTAAAGTTATAAATTTGTTCAATCGGTTTTTGAAGTATTGCCATTCTCGTTGGCCTGAATATAACAATTGTGAAACTAGTTTTGAACTCAACACGCGTCTCCTGTTCATACCGCATGCCGCCTGAAAATCGAGAATAAAAACCAAAAACTCCATTTCAATCTAACTTGTGTACGAATGCTGCAGTCCAGATCCGGTATTACTAAAGCACTAGCAATATATTATCGCACGTGCCACGTACTGGACATGTCAATCTAAATTGTTTACCAACTTTACATTCGAATATTGGAATGGAGGTTAGGTTAGGTTAGGTTAGGAAATCAAAACGATTAAAAATCAGATTGAACAATCAATATTAAAGGAAAGTATCAGTATTATTATTTAATAAGAGATTAAAAATATATAATAATAATTATAATGTATTGGTGTTATGTACATTATGAAAAAAATTTTACACAAGTCAAAATTACATACAGGTCAATTTAGATAAAATTACAATAATAACAGATTACAATGATATTAAATATATTAAGATGAGTCGATAGTATAAAATTCACTTATGGCCGGTATTATAAAACAAAATAGTTTGCTACTAAATTTTAGTTAAGAGTTAACCTAATTTAACCCATAGATTTCGGTATTATAAAATTTGTTTTAAAAAAGTTACCAACCAAATCTACAAACTAAATTAGTTGACAGATTTTCTGGGTACTAAATTATAGTTGGCAACTATATTTGTATTACATTTAAATAGTTAGCATTTTGTTTACATTGAAATAACTCGTTTTTACTATTTAAACTAAAATATATATTTGATAATTAATAACTGCAAAATAAGTAATAATATTGTACATAAAAAAAATACATATGAATAGATTTATATATATAAACAACACAAAATTTACAGGTTAGGTTGTCAGTATCATTTGTCAGTAGTGTCATCATCACCATTCGTAAACAGTATTTTTGACAGTAATAATGATGAAAATTCAAGAATACGTCAGCCTAGAGAATTTATTGAAAGAAGACACACCTTTAATTATTATAATGATGAACAATTTAAACACAGATTTCGGGTTTCAGAAGATACTGTTTTGTCTATTTTTGAATTAATTGATAATTAAATAAAGTCCTTAACTCATATTACATTATATCTATTAATTGTTCTTTTTCAATTTCTGTATAATTTTTGCCTCTATCCCATTTTTTTTTCCATTTGAAATACTTTTTAACTTCTACGAATTCTTTTTCACTGTTAAATTTATAGGTTATAAACGTTAAGCTGTTAAAACTACAACAAAAAAACCGCGAAATATAGTATAGGCATCTACCGGTCAGTTGTATACTAACGTTCGGTCGATAAATCTTGAGACTAAATTATTTTAGATGCGAACTAGTTGATTAGTTGACTGTTCTGATTTATAATACCGAAATTAAATAACTTGTTATATTAGTTATCAACTAAATTTAGTTTACAACTATTTAGTTGGGTCTTAAGTTATGTTTTTATAATACCGGCCATTGATGATATAAACAGTTTTCCGTCAGTATGGATTTCATTCTGAGTTTAAAGCTCTTTATGTTTAAAACCCTGATCTCCTGTGGTAAATGATTATAAAGGATTGCGGCTCGATACGTACCATTTTTAGATTTACTTAATTTAAAGTTAAAGTGATTTTCCTTTACATATATCAGACAGGTAAATACAAATAAACTATACACAGTCATTATATTCAATTTAGTGAACAATGAGCGGCAATGAGCCCTGTAAGGCGCATTGTTCACTATTCGTATGGCCTGTTTCTGTATTTTAAAGATACGGTCAAGAAAACTGCTACCAACCCAGAATAGTATGCCATAAGACACACGTGAGTGAAAAGTGGAAAAGTAAAAAATGCGTAATGTTTTGTATGTGACACACGATTTAAGTTTTCTCAACGCATAATTATTTTTCCTTAACGAAGATGCAAGAAAATCAATATGCCGTTCCCAAGTTAATTGGCCATAGATAATTAAGCCTAGAAATTTAACTGGTTCGCCAAAGGTGATGTCGTTGGCTATGTTCCGGTTTAGCGAGAATATTAAATTATGAGTTTTATTCTCATTTAGGATAAGGAGATTGGCAGCAAACCAATCTTTGGCTTTGCTCATCGACTGCACGGCTACTTGGTGTAGTTCTTCAGGAGAGGAATGTCTGGATAGTATAGTGGTGTCATCTGCGAATAAGATGACATCAGAACTGCCAGAGGAAACATATTTTGGCAGATCGTTTATATATAATATAAACAATAAAGGACCAATAATAGTTCCTTGGCCCACCCCGTATTTGATATTTGTTATCGATGAAGAAATACCATTTTGTGTTACAAATTGCGATTTGTTCGTTAAATAGGATTCAGTGAGTGAATTAACTACGCCGCGAATTCCGTACGACTCAAGTTTTTTTAATAGTAACTTGTGAGGTACGCAATCAAACGCTTTTGACAGATCACATAGCGTTATTTGGGTAACATGATTTTCAAAGCCTTGTATGACGAATTTTATAAGTTCTAAGTTATTAAACAAGTTAACAAGTAAAGCTGCGTTCAGAGCTCTTAAACTAATCGACTATAGACTATGACTTATGCACTGTTGATTGTCATTAACAAGTTTGTTATATAGTAACGCGAGCAATCGTTCAGAGCTCTAAATTTACACGTTATATAATTTATGCGTTATACGTTGTCGATTGTAGACAGTTTTCCAAACTTTTAATTAGTGAAGTGTTTTAATGAGACACACTTATAAACACATTGGCTATCTCAGTCTACATCGTAGAGAACGTTCACATTGTATAAAGACGAACAGTAAATATGATCGAAGCCGATATAGTTGGTTTAAAGAGACATAGATGTCGCACTATTCGTAACGCACTAAGTTCCATAACACTAAACGCTGCCTTGGACGTTAAAACTATCTACTAAACTCATCCAAAACGCACAGTGAACAGTCTACTAATTTAAAGAGCTCTGAATAGGGCTTCTCATTTCCCGCAATTTTCAAATCCCGAGACTCCGGGATGAAATTTGATCTACTCCCGGGATCCCGGGATTTCCCGGGGGTTAAAATGGCATGAATACAACTAATTAGTCCATAAGCATATTGTGTGTGCAGAATTATCTTTAATTCAGATTCAGAATTCGAAAAAATATTACTACTAATTTACAAAAAAGAGATTATTTTTATTTAGAAAATCTTATATATAATTCAAAATAATTGTGAGAACCGAAAAATAAATTTCGTTAGGAAATATTAAGTTTTATAATAATTTGTCAATGGAGCTATCACCTAATGATGACCGAAATTTTGTGACGAAAAGACCTGCCGCAGAAAAGGCTCTTTCAAATTCAATCGATGTCGTGGAATGGTCATTAGTGCATCATATAATTTTTCTAAGATATTGGTGCGTTTTCCCGTTGCTTCATAGATATTCATTTCTTTTGCGATGTTTTTGACGTCATATAGAAAACTTTCGGCATTCTCAACTCGTGCCACATTCGAAATAGCAACATCCAATTTCTGATGAAGTGATAATTCAGACGTGATTTCTCGCTGTGCCATCAGTGAATTTTTAGCCTCATCACCACTACTATCGAAATCTTCCATACTACAAGCATCTGCATTTGCAACAAAAAGTTTAGCAAATAACTTTTTAGCTATAGCTTGCAATACTGATTTAGACGGCAGTATTAATATGGAATTTACTTCCAATTCATATTTAGGCCCGGTCTTTCCACCTTCAGTTAAAGTTCCAGGTAACTATCTGGCAGATAAGGTTATTTGTAACTTCATCTGCTGAATAAATGTCAATACCAGTCAGTGAATCCAATACGTCAGTCTCATTACCCGTTAGATAACTATCCGATAGATAAATTTGTATAGAAAGAAGGGATGACATTTACTCAGCAGATGAAGTTAAAAATAATCTTATATGTCAGATAGTTACCTGGAACTTTATCTGAAGGTGGAAAAACCGGGCCTTAGTGTTATAATTTGATGAGTTGTTTAGGTATTATAGTAAGCCAACTAAATTATTATTCTTTCGTTCAACAATTCTCTGTTGGACAGATTCCAGCATTTTCCAGGATAACGGGATGTATTTTTTCATACGGGATCCCGGGAAAACGGGACCGCTTAAGAAGCCCTAATACCGAGATAAATCGCTGGGATTTTTTAATTTAAATTTTATTGTGATGAAATTTTCGCAATTTTCGCAAATTTAGGAATTATTAAATTTAGTTTAAAAAAATTAAATGTAAGCTATTAGTACTCAATAACGAATAAAAATGATACCTACAAAACCCTGAAATGTGTGAAAATTCACACTTCACATCCATTTTTTTGCTTTTGTCTTGGGGAAAACACCTTAAATTTTCTCCAGCACAACAACTTAAACTATATAATTAAAAAGGGAAACTTACAGGACATTTAATACCCTTATGCACCCTTTAAAATCTTATTAATATTTTCAATTAAGACATAAATATCCCACCCTTTAAACAATCTTGACAACTACTTCCCGATCTTAAAGATAGTTTAATTTAAAAGATACCATTACACCGCAAGATTTCACCCCTTGTATAAGAACACCCCTCTTCTTGCTGGGTATCAAAAGTCACACTCGATATACCATCATAAAAGATTTAACACAGCAGTAGAATTAATTATTATTCTCTGAACTGAACCACGAGAGGACCTTAAATCGGCAAACAGAGATATTACTGGGTCCGGGAACTAAGATATTAGTCACGGAGGGGGAAGTTACGAGTGAAAACAAGGGTAGTGATACTGTGTTGAAATGAGAAATGAACAAACCATGTATATTGCGGATTGTGTATAAGATAGATGTGAATTTTCGAGAATACATATTGGAGTAAAGTGATTGTTAAGGAAGACGAGGGTTTGAATGATATAATATCTAAAACTCCACATTGCACTAGAGCAGAGATGGCGAACATTTTGTCCCCTAAGACTAATTGACAAGTCAAAACAGAATTTGAAATTTTGTAGATTCAAATCATGGGTCACATATATGAAGTGTGATCAAAAAGTTCCTGCAATTTTCAGGATTTTATAGGCATGACCAAAAAACCCGTATACAATTGCTCAACGATATTCCAATTTCATTAAACCTTCCAAAATGTACGTTTTCTCTAACTCTGCAAAATATATGTGTGTTTCAGCGATGAACTTCTCGTTTGATGCAAATTTTTTTCGAAGGTCGCCATTTCTTCATATTTGGAAAGAGAAAGATGTCGCAGGAGACCAAATCTGGAGAAGAAGTTGAATGAGGGAGAAATTCGTAGTGCAAATAGTAGTATAACAGAGCAGGTACTGGCGCATTACCCACGAAACCCTGAAATTTGCACAAATTCACATTTCGCAAACGTACGTGACCATCGGCCTCGCTCCTCCGATCACCGCGAGACTCGAGGTCAAAAAACAGGGTCCTTATGAGTCGCGGCGTCCGGCGCGTGCAACGAACGAGTTCAAACTTGTTCGAGGTCAAAACCGGGTCATCGCAATTTTTGCTGACGTAATATGTTTTTCGATTGGTGTAAACATGTTTACGAACGACTATTGATAAGATAATTTGATTTTTGTACCCGGACACAAAAATTTGGCATGTTTACATAATTAAGTTCTCAGTTCTCAACTAATTATAATTTAATAAAAATATGATATAAACCGGATGTTGATAATAAAATAATATATATACCAGATGAATTCACAATCAAATCATTTTCATATGTCATGAACATGGATAATGTTGAAGAAAATGATGACGTGATTATTATTAGTGATGGTGAAAGTGATAGTAGTGATAGTTGGAGTGAGAGTGATGTGGAAGAAAATGACATTGATGATGATGGTGAAATTGATGATGGGGGGTACGAGTCGGACTCGGACAATCACCACCGGTACAACAGCAGCATAATTCGGTTGGATAGTTCCAACGAAAAAAGCGTATGTTTTCTGTGCACTTACAAAGAGGTAAATTCCGTTGGAACTTACCGCCGAGTTTGCGCGCTGTGCATCAATTCGATTTTGGAAGAGGAGGTCGGATACGTCGCTATGACGTACAGCAGGCATACGACGGTGAACCCTGTGGCACGTAAGAAAAAAAGCAATATATGAAGTTATAAATAATTATATATAAAAATATATTATTTCTAGCGGATGAAGCAAGAGCAAGCCTACGGATGGTGGTGGTGGTGGTGGTGGTAACTCCTTCACCGATGGGCGTCGCGAGTTGCCCTCTTCCTCATCCCTCAGCTGGAAGGCGAACCTTCGACAAGCTCGCTCGAGCAATGCGAACTCCTCGTCGGTTTCGAGCGCGGTCCTGAAGTAGGCGACCGGCAGGTTACCGAACTTGGCGGCCAGGGTGCTACTCTTCGGCGAGTACCCGAGACTCACGATCACCCGATCTCCTCGGACTATCACATTAGTCAAACCAAATCTTTAAAAAATATAAATACATGTAAAAATTATGAAAAATAAATAAATAAAATAACTCACCTGAATAAATGCTTAACTACCACAACTAACATAGGCAAGGGAAGTTTCGCCTCATCCTTCGATATTACAACCAAAGTTGTAGGTATTCCCGCCATTATACTGTAATAGAACTATGATGCTGTTGTCACTGTGATACAACTTCTGAAATTCTGCTCTATATATACGAAACGATAAGTTAAAAAACCTTGAATCTGCGTACAAAAATCAAATTTTTGCAGACGGTCAGCAAAAATTGCGATGACCCGGTTTTGACCTCGAACAAGTTTGAACTCGTTCGCTGCACGCGCCGGACGCCGCGACTTCCACGACAAGGACCCTGTTTTTTGACTTCGAGTCTCGCGGTGATCGGATGAGTGAGGCCGAGGGGAGGCGGGGGGAGGGGCGGGGGGACGCACAGCGATGGTCACGTACGTTTGCGAAATGTGAATTAGTGCAAATTTCAGGGTTTCGTGGGTAATGCGCCAGTACCTGCTCTGTTATACTACTGCAAATCAGGGGTATGAAACTCATATACACGGCCTTGAAACGGTTTTAAGTTATATTCCATCCACCGACAGCGCTAAAAGCTTTTTTTTACCAACATTTTGAGAACACTTCATTATCGGCAATTTGCGGCAATTGTTTTTGACGTTCTAACGACAGGTGGCAGTAAATTGTGATTGTGACAGCGATGAATTTTATAAGAATTTTTTAAATATAAGCACCACATTTTTTTATTTTTAAATGATGTAGTGTTATTAATAATATTTTAAATAGTAAATGCAAAAAAAATAAAAATAGTGTAATAAAAAAAAAAAAAAAATGGAACAGACTAAATTTAATATGTACAATAAATATAAAAGTAAAAAATAAATACTTGTTTATTTATTTCATATGCTTGCTTGCAAATAAAATAATAAAACTTAATGTTTACTGAAGTATAAACTTTTAACAATTGTAATTAATTTTAATTTTAGGAAATTTTAATTTTAGGAATAAATTAATCATAATTTTCGGTTCAAGGCAATCTTTAATTTTCTACCAAAATTACATTTTATTTTTTAATTTTGGTAGAAAATTAATGATCGATTCATAGCAATTTAAAATATAAAAATATATTTGCGTGCACTGCGGGTTGCATACTACCTAATCCTATTTCATATTACAACCACGAATGTCGCAACTATCGCTGTCCAAAGCCGTAACGTGGGAGTCCGCTATCTTCCTTGTTTTATAATTTGTGGCGCAAATCGACCAATTTAACCATTGCAATTGCGGATGAATGATGAGTTGAACACAAATTTCTTCTTCACCAAATGAGGCCGCTTTTTTGTTATTTGTTGTGTTCTGTGCACGTTTTTAGGGTTTTGTAGGTATGACAGAAAAAAACCTTATACCGTCATTTTGTCGTCTGTCTGTCTGTCTGTCTGTCTGTCTGTCTGTCTGTCTATCTGTATGTCTGTCTGTTCGTTAAAAATTGTAGCCAAACGGCTATACTTAAAAAGTTGAAATTTATCATGCTTATACAACTCTTTGACCCGCACATAGGAAAAATACTAAAACATCTAAAAAAATATCACCCTAAAAATATAAAGAAATATGTGCTCATCGAAAAAAAAATATTTTTTAAAAATTTTGAGTAGGGTATCAAATGAAAGCCATTAGTACGTGGATTAACGATCAAAATTTTATTTTTGCAAAATAATTTTTTTTACAAGATATCTGCCAAAATTGTGCAAAAAAACATTTGTACCCACACCCTGTAGCCCAGATGGTTTAAAGTAAAAATCTGAAAAAATTCTAAGTAATGTACATTCGTGTGAACCGGGATAGTACAACAGGAATTTTTGATCAGATTATGTTTTCGGAACATAACGCATTTTTTTGTGTTTTTTGCTTGACCATGTCATCATCATCATCATTGGCGCGACAGCCCGAAATGAGCCAAGGTCTCCCGTTTCCAGGTTTCGTGACCAAGTTTTCAATATATGTACATTCAGTAGTACTATGGTCAGTATTACGTCCATTTTTTAGCGTACACAGAAAGGCACCTACAGTTTAAAGCCGGTTGCGAACGGCTAAGCAGAATCTGTAATTTGTATAAATATTTTACACAAATTATTTGACATAAGCAGGAATTGAACTCACATCCCTTGCTCAGCAGTCAAGTAGCAGGTACAGACGATTTAACGTTTGCAGCTACAGGCTTGACCATGTAAAATATTTAATAACTTATGTAACAAAGTAAATCAGCATGCTGTCATGGTGTAATAGTTAGCGCTCTCGCGTTTAATAAAAATTGCAGAAATTGCAAACTAGGGTTCCGGTCTCGAGACAATGTTATTTTTTCTGTTTTTTTTTTCCATTTTTATTTTGTTTAAATTATTTTGTCAAAACTGTAGTTATATTTTGGCAAATGTGCATTTAATTTTTAAGAGCGTAAATTTAATAACCAAGTGAAATTTTTGAAATTAATTACACGAAATCAGAGGGGCTGAGTTATGGACTTAAAACAACTAATGGAAGCCATAGGCACAATGTTCAAAATCTTAATGAACCTTGCTGTATAAAAAAAAATACTGCGCATATTTAGAAACCTAAATAATGGTATTAGGCATTCGAATTAAAATTAACAAAAAAATATTTTAACATAAAATTTGTTTTGGCATCCCAAATAATCATGATTCACTTACGAAAAACCTGCGAAACCCTGAAATGTGTGAAAATTCACACTTCACATCAATTTTTTATGAAGATGTGGGCGATTATTTTGTGGAATACCTGTTGAAAAGTGGGAATATTTGGATTTATGGCTAGGTTTGCTAAATAGGATAGGGTGAGTTTATCTATGGAATTTAAGTGGTGGCTGATTTTCTTCGCTGTTTATTTTTTGTGTAGTACTTGTAGAATTAAATTTCTTGGCAATTTTTTAAATCTCTTCTATGGTATAAAAGGGATCTGCTGCCGCAGAACACTTGTGGTTCGGAAAAGGGAAGTTACCAAAACATATTTTTTTTAAATAATGTAATAGCGCATAATATGGAAGAGGGAAAATATGATAATTTAAAATATATATGTATATATATATATACACTACCGACAGAAACTTTGAGGCAGGTTATGAATTTATACTTTCAAGATATAAATATATTCAAATTGTTTATTTTCTTGACTTCAATGAGTGTCTTTATGTGTTAATTTATGATTCTAGTATATCAGTAACAAGTTTAGACCAGTCCAGCATATTTCAATCAACAATTAACTTGCTTAGTTATAAAATAAACATTTGTACATTTATACTTGAGTATTCAATTAGAAAACAAAAAACTGTATCATTAGTGTGTTTTACTACGGTTACAACTAATATAATTAAATCTTTTTTTTAGTTAAAAAAAAAATTATTGTATAATTTATTATTATTATTGTATTATTATATAAAGTGAAATTATATTTTACAATTAAAAATGGGTAAGCGAGGAGAATTAAGCACTGCCGAAAGAGAAAGAATTCTCGTTTATCACGAAAAAGGTTATTCTCAAGTCCACATTGCAAAAAAAATGAAAATTTCAAGATGTTGTGTGCAAAGGACATTGCAGCGATACCAAGAAAATGGTGCCCATGCAAGTAAAAAATGCTCTGGGAGACCTAGAAAAACTAGTAAATTACAGGATAGAGAAATAAAAAAGATTTCCCTATCAAATAAAAGGTACACCGCCGAAAAAATCAGATCTGTGTACAATCAGTTCAATGATGTTAAGATTAGCACTTCCACTGTCAAAGATCGACTGAAGCAATTCGGCTTACATGGGCGTGTAGCCGCTCGTAAACCCTTATTAAGACCAGTTAATAAGACAAAAAGGTTAAACTGGGCTAGAAAACATAAAAATTAGTCAATCGAACAATGGCAGAACGTCCTTTGGACAGATGAGTCAAAATTTGAACTTTTCGGTTCAAAACGCCGTGTTTTCGGTCTAAGATATGCGGGAGAAAGGTATTCTGAAGAATGTTTGGTACCAACAGTAAAACATGGGGGTGGATCTGTCACTGTTTGGGGATGCTTTGGTGGAGAAAACGTTGGAATTTTACTTAGAATCGAAGGAATAATGACAAAAGAAATTTATAAAGACATTTTAGAGCATCAAGTACTACCATCTGGTGAGAGATTATTTTGCAATCAGTATGTTTTTATGCATGATAATGATCCAAAACATACCAGCAAAATTTGTAAAAACTATTTAAAAGAACTTGAAAGTCTTCAAGTTCTAAAAATAATGGAATGGCCACCACAGTCACCAGATCTTAACCCAATCGAGTTACTATGGGAAGAACTTGACAGAAATGTACGAAAACAGCAGCCGTCTTCTATAGAAAACCTTTGGCACATGTTGCAAGTAAAATGGAACGCAATACAACCCGAAACACTGTTTAGATTAATTAATCGTATGCCGAAGATCTGTGCAGCCGTAATAAATAATCGAGGAGGTTATTTTAATGAAGCAAAAATTTAAGCGAAATGTATTTTTAATTTGAAATTGTTGATAAAAAATGTTTAATTCATGTAACCATAATAATTAAAGTACAAATTTGACTTGAAAAGTTTATTTATTTAGCTATTTCTAAAAATTCAGTACCTGCCTCAAACTTTCTGTCGGTAGTGTATATAACGTATAGTAGAATATGCAGTCAAATGTGTTATTTCATAAAGATTATTATAACTTTGAAACTAGCGTTTTAGAGATTAGAATACGTTAATGTCAGTACTAGTTATCTCTCAACGCTGCAATTCAGTTGGAGTTAAGTCCCTTGGACTTTCAGCGTTAATGTGCACGTTAAGTTTCGTTCAAAATCGCAGTTCGACAAAAACCGGCGTTACTTAACGTTAACCCTTATTGTGACTTAACTCCATCTTTCAGAATCCCACAGTTTATCTATGAAATCCTATAAATAATAAACACTAAATAAGATGAGTGAAGTCTTATACAATTATTCTGCGGATTTATACCAAGAGATAGAACCGTATATTTCTGCAGATTCAACATGATGAAAACCACAAAATGAAATATCAGATTAAACCATAATCCGCCAAACCCTACCTAGACTAACAATCTTTCCACACCACGTGACCTACAAGCTCCTAGAGACATCTATCCTTGTATCACAGAACTACATGCAAAACGATTCAAGTAAATTGTAATGCTACAATCCGCTGTGTAAACAATCAGTGACTAGACAATATATTTCAATTAGTGCCGCGCGCTCTGTGCAAATACTGACATGCGCTAAGGAGGGGTACATAACATAGGGGACACTGAAGTCCACTGGCGACTCGTCACAACTTCTTATGAAGGGGCAGCTAAAAGTGTAACCAACATTTTTCCATCGAAAGAGAAGGATTAAACATTATTAAAAATTATTTTTCTTTTCTTAAGCTAAGTTTTAAGATATTTATTTTGATATCCCACAATAATGATTTTAAAGTACTATTTTATTTTAACAATCATATAATGGAGGCTTCATTTCACGAGGATGAAGTTTACCGCCCGAGCCGTAGTCGAGGGTTGTAATCAACCGAGATGAATGCGAGTCAAATAATACATTTTATCTACAACTATATAATTTTATAACTAAAGAATTAGTAAATTTAATTTCAAAAGACAGAAATCCAATACTGTCAAAAACTGAGTACCAATTGTTTAACTTAAGAACCTACGTTTTTAAGATGGTTGACGAACCATCAGCTGGTTGTATTATACAACAATATTTAAAATTCTATTATTTATTGTCTTATTTAACTTACAAATAATATTCTAGTTATAAAGTGGCGCAAATAGCCATCATTGCTGATCGCCAAACTTTGTAACTAATTAACTAACGTACTAAATAAAAATATGCAGTATAAAAAATTTATGTGTATGAATTTTCACACATTTCAGGGTTTCGCAGGTATTTAGTAACTGAATGATGATTATTTGGGATGCCAAAACAAATTTTATGTCAAAATATTTTTTTATGAATTTTAATTCTAATGCCTAATACCATTATTTAAGTTTCTAAATATGTGCATATATGTGTATATATATGTGTATAGTTTTTTTTTATATAGCATGGTTCATTAAGATTTTGAAAATTGCGCCTATGGCTTCCATTGGTTGCTTAAATCATAAGCCCCGCCCTCTGATTTCATATACATACAAACATAGAATTAAATTGTAATTTCAACACTTCCCACTGGTTATTAAATTTATGCTTTTAAAAATTAAATGCAACATTTACCAAAATATAACTAAAATTTTGACAAAATAATTTAAACAAAATAAAAATACAGAAAAATAAAAATTGACAGGAATCGAACCGTAGTTTGCAAATTACAAAGAAACGACGAAACGCACTACGCTACGAGTGCTTACTTATTTACTGTGTTACATAGCGAATTAAATATTTAACATATTTTTGTTAAAAACAAAAAAATGCGTTATTTTCCGAAAACATAATCTGATCAAAAATTCCTGTTGTACTATTCCGGTTCACACCAATGTATTTTTTCAGATTTTTAGTTTAAACCATCTGGGCTACAGGGTGTGGGACAAAATTTTTTTTGCACAATTTTGGCAAAAGTCGCGTCAAAATAATTTATTTTGCAAAAATAAAATTTTGATCGTTAATCCACGTACTAAGGGCTTTCATTTGATACCCTACTCAGAATTTTTAGAAATATTTTTGTTTTCGATGAGCGCATATTTGTTTATATTTTTAGGGGGATATGTTTTTTAGATGTTTTAGTATTTTTCCTATGTGCAGGTCAAAGAGTTGTATAAGCATGCGAAATTTTAGAAGTGTATAAATAGTAGAAGACTAAATTATTTAAATTAGCATATATTTACCTAAGACGATGGTGATATATATTTTTTTAATTCCTTCTTTCATAGGGAGGGGCCCGGACCCTATATATATTGAATAGCGATATTTTCTTTAATATGTCCGTCTTTTTCAGAATCACATATTTCAGGGTTTTGTAGGTATTTAATAAGTGTAAGAAGCCAACATAATACTGGATTTCTAGGTATATTTATCACATCAAAATCAACAGTTTTTTTGATAATGGCTTTCATTTGTTATTTGAGAACTAAGAACTTCCATTTAATTTTTTTAAACAAAATTTAAATAATTTGCCAAATATCCCAGCGTTTTTTCTGCATTTGCTTCGTATCCAAGTCTTCATTAGATTAATAAGAAATATTTTACAGTGTAAAGTGAAGTGTGGTGTGGTGTGAGTAACTCAATTCGCAACTATTAAAAAAATATAGTAGTATTATTTTTTTTAAATATTTTTAATTCCAAAAAAATACACGCACTATCTTAGCTATAAATGCAAAAAATCAGCTGTGGCCACCACAGGACCGACCGTCATCATAAAGTACTTATATAAATTACATTCTAGCAGCAGAGTAGAAATAACTTGGCCTAATATTTTGTAACAGAGATATTATCATGACCATGGAAACGTTACATATAAATATGAAAAAATTGAGACTAAAATTTCGAAATATTTTACAGAAATTATTCGAAATTTTTCGTTTTATCAAAAAACGTCTCAAATAAAAGTTATTAGATATTGCTTTTATAGCAACTTTCGTTCTATAATTTTTTTCGAAATATTTTTCTGTTGTGAAATATTCACAAAAATCTTAAAATCGATACGAGTTAACTCCCATTTTTAGTCAACTGATTTTTACCAAAAGTTAATCAACTCGTGCCATTGATGGCAGAAGCTTAAATATGAAGTTTCATAAAAATCCTTTCAGCCGAATTTGCTTTACACGTGTACACAGACGGACAGACGGACAGACAGACAGACAGACAGACAGACAGACAGACATCATGCTAAAAATAGTCAAAACGTTAGGTAGGGACCTCAATTCGTGGAGATCCATCGAAATCTCGAAATGTCAAAATCGGTATGATCACAGTACCTCCCTTATATATGTTAGAAGTCGGTAAAAATCCATAACATTATTAGCCATAATTTAACCATGAATAAAAAAATAATAATTTTGTCAAAAACACAAAAACTACCATATTTTTCAAAAACACAGTCTAATCAAAAATTCCTTTCGTGCGATTCCAGCTCAAATCAATATACATTACTTATAATTTTTTCAGATTTTTGTTTTAACTCTTTTTAGTAAAAGGGTGCGGGACAAGAACTTTTGCACTTTTTTTGCTAAATTCCTGCTAAAAGAAACGAATTTCAAAACTTTTGTGGATCAGTTTTTGGACAACCTGGAGCAATGTTTGTAAGATGTAGGCCGGGTGAAGCTTTCATTGTGACAGCATCATCCCTACGGTCAAATTTGGTGGCATCATGATCTGGGGGTGCATGTCCGCCAGTGGCTTAGGCGAAATCTTTTTGTTTGAGGGACGCATTATTCTGCTCGTTATATTACCATGTTTAGTGAAATTTTGGAGCCATCAATATTAAAATTATTGGATGAAGACAATTCAGAATATGTTTTTCAACAAAATAATGCCCTCGTCACAAAGCCAAAACAACAAAAGGCAATTTCAAAAAACTATCTATCGTTTCGTAATTTATGTCTTAGGGGCTTTCTTTCGATACCACACAATAAATTTTAAAAAAATATTTATTTTTTACACCGACGGCACCAAAAAATCAATATTTTTCGAAAAACCAATCAGATCAAAATTTACTGTTGAACTTTTCCGGTTCACATCAATGTACATTATTGAGATTTTTTTCATATTTTTTGTTCAAGCCCTCTGGGAGATAGGGTGGGGGACAAAAGTTTTTTGCCATTATATTGACAAAAACTCCATAAAAAAGATGTTTCAAAAATAAAAATTTGTTGGTTGATCCACGCAATAAGAGGTTTCATTTGATACCCCACTTAAAATTTTAAAAAATATTTATTTTTCCATTAAATACATATTTGTTTATATTTATCCCGAGCTGTATTTTTTTGAATTCTTTATAGTTTTCCTAGATGTGGGTCAAAAAGTTGTACAAGTATACCAAATTTCAACTTTCTATGTTCAGCCGTTTGGCTACAATTTCAACCGTACAGACAGACAGACAGACAGACAAACAGACATAGAGACACGAGTGACGTTATAAGGGTTTTTTGGTGGTCATACCTACAAAACCCTAAAAATGTACTTACTTTTAGGCTATGCACACCACCTACTTGAATCTCTTGAAGTCAAGTGAAAGTAAATGTTAAAATGGGATAATATTTTTAATGTATTTTATTATTTTATTACTTGACGGTCGAGGCGCGAGGCCTGGTGCAGGTGCTCCACTTGCCCCCGCCTAGGGGCGGCCCTGGGCAAATTAATACAGCCACGATGGTTTCCCTTCATTGTAATTATATAACACTAAATTGTTGTACACTACTTTTCGCTAGGGTGACTATTCGTCCCTATTTTGCGGGACTGTCCGCATTTTAACATTTCGTCCCGCATTAAGATGCGTCCCGCAAAAGTCCCGCATTTTAACATTTTGTCCCGCATTGTCCCGCATTTTGGATTTGGGAGGTGAGGACCTTTTTTTGCTCTTCACTTGGATTTTAGGAGATGACGACCTTTTTTTTCTCTTCACTTGGATTTAGGAGGTGAGGACCTTTTTCTTTTTTTTTTGCTCTTCACTTGGATTTGGGAGATGAGGACCTTTTTTTTGCTCCGTCCCGCATTGCCTTCTTAAGAAAATGGTCACCCTACTTTTAGCACTTGTATTACGTCCAAACTGAGATTGAAATACTACAAGGTCACAAGTAAAACGAAAACAATAACCAAATACCCACTACCTTACCCTTTCCAACTATGCCCTCTGTTTGCAGTCACGAACACCAAAATTGAAATAATTACGTTTCAATTTGTTTCATGAATAAATAAAAATTGTGACCTCATAGAAAATTTTTGAGTTTGATTTAGAATCAGGGTATTGGAGTTAACTAAAATTCAATATTCAATGTTTTCATACATGTTAGTAATATCTTGTTGACTTGTGTTATTAAAGAGAAATTATTAATTTCCGAAATTAAAAGTAAACTATTTTTATTTTAATATACAAATTTTGTTAAGAACTTACAGAAGATTATATTATAACTATAATATTTAAGAAATAATCACACTGAATGACTTTCAGTGTGATTATCCTGTACTTTTTCCAACTTTACCTAAAATTTATCAGTTTTATGGGGATTTTATCTTCTCCCAAGTGGTTAATCATTAAACTCATTTGAATAATTCATTTCATTTCATTCAGGTCGAAGGTCGAACATTACCATATTTGTGCCATATTAGGAGAAATTATTGTTTGGACATTCGTAACAATATTAATTTATACCGAAACCAGTGGCGAAGGGAAACCTCCGCTAGATTTGCCCTCCCACAAAAAAAAAATAATAATAACAAAAAAACAAGAGTAAAAAAAAATTTTAAAAAAAATTTAAAAAGATTTAGGTAAACCTTCAAACATATATCAAATTATGTTTTATACAAATTTTTGTTCAAAGCTTGGTTTAATAGTTATGAATTTTTTAAAATTTTAAAGTTTAATAACTTCCGTTTCCAGTTTCGGATTTTTATAAAAACAATATAGTTTTTCCCAATTATTAGGAGAATTTTTTAGAAGCAGAACGAACTCTCTAAGTTAAACCGTTCTTGAGTTATCGTGTATACACACACACAGACACACAGACACGCAAGCACGCACGCACGCACGCACGCAAGCACGCACGCACGCACGCACGCACGCACTCGCGCGCGCACGCAAACACACACACACACGCGCGCACGCACGTATTTTTGAAGTATTTGCCTTATTATTTCATTTTGTATTTTTGTTGTAGTAACCAATCGGTGGCGGCACTTGCAACTGTCTTGTAACCATCTTGTATTTGATTGTGTTTCTTTTTTTCCAAGAAACATTAATTCCTATATTCGGGATATTCCTGTATAAGGGTTTCTTGCTCATACCTACAAACCGTGTTCAAAAATCTTGCATTAAGAGGTTAATTATAGAGGGGCTGTAACCCCACAGCCCTTATGAATCAGCCGCCCCTGGTGACGTCCGTCGGAGAGACGTAGGAGAGAGGGACGAAACACCACTGGGAGTCTGACAGAGGATAATGCAATCTGTACAGGATTTGTTTCAAATCAAGTGTCATTTGAAATGCGATGGTATTTTGAATGGAACTGGGAGTTTGAGAATAGTTCTGTAAAACTGAACACTATTTTGCTACGAGATTAAAATTTTAATACAGTATCGTGTGCGGGTTTTTTTGTTTTTAGTGAATAGATATACGTTTCAGGTTTTTTTTATGTTTGAGTTTTTATCTAATTGAAATGGTAACTGAATTGTATTTGTTCATTAGATATCAAAATGTATGATTTTTATGAAACTAGTTTTTGTCATGTATATAAAAGTATGACAGGATTTAAACAAATCTAACGGTTGTATAAAAAATATTAATTTATAGAACAGTTATGTAGAAACTGTGGTAAGATTACGGGTAACAGAGTTGTCTTTGCTCTCAAAATAGACCTTGAATCGGCTTGGTTGAGTCAAATTTCTTTCCCTGGAGCAGCTTTTTGAGGTCTGCAAAAAGCCAGTAATTCATCAATTTAACCATCGTTTTCATCGACTTGTGACACGGGGCGTTGTCTTGGTGAAAGAGCACTGTTTTCTTTTGCATGTGAAGCCGTTTTTTCTTGATTACTACACTCAATCAATCCAATAATGCCATGTAGTATTCGCTATTGATAGTTTTAACTTTCTCAAGATAGTCGATTAACAAAATAGCATGCGCGTCCCAAAATACGGATACTATAACCTTGCCAGCTGACTTTTGAGTTTTTGGTCGCTTTGGACGACTTTCACCGACTGCTGTCCACTAAGCTGACGATCTTTTTGATTCAGGTGTGTAGTAGTGGATCCATGTTTCATCCATTGTCACATACCGACGCAAGAAATCCTTTTTATCTCGCTTGAAAAAAGCTCCAAAACAGCGCTCTGAATCGCCGACGCGTTGTTGTTTTTGGTCCGGTGTAAGCGAACGCGGACCCCACTTCGAAAGCAGGTCGGCTATCTCACGCAACTTAACTTTACGGTCGTTCAAAACTATTTTGTGGACTTTTTTTGTTTTCCGGAACAACTGCCGATTTTGGGCGACCAGAGCGTTCAGCATCATCGGTGTTTGTACGACCGCGTTTAAATTCAGCATACTAATCAGTAATAGTTGATTTGTCTGGTGCAGAGTCTCTATAACGCTTATCAAGCCACTGTTTGGCTTCAACAGTATTTTTTCCCATCAAGAAACAATTTTTAATCAACACACGAAATTCTTTTTTATCCATTCTTTTGAAAATTAAAAAATCAGCTGTGGCCACCACAGAACCGACCGCCATCACAAAGTACTTGTATAAAATACATTCTAGCAGCAGAGTAGAAATAACTTGGCCTAATATTTTCTAACAGAGATATTATTTATCATGACCATGGAAAACGTTACATATAAGTATGAAAAAATCAGCTGTGGCCACCACAGGACCGACCGCCATCATAAAGTAATTGTATAAAATACATTCTAGCAGCAGAGTAGAAATAACTTTGCCTAATATTTTCAAACAGAGATATTATTTATCATGACCATGGAAACATTACATATAAGTATGAAAAAATTTAAATAGTTTTCGCTTTATCAAAAAATGTCTCAAATAAAAGTTGTTAGTTATTGCATTTACAGCAACTTTTGTTAAATAAAATTTTTCGAAATGTTTTTCTGGTGCTAAATATTCGCAAAAATCTTAAAATCTACACGAGTAAACTCCCATTTCTAGTCAACTGAATTTTACCAATAGTTGATCAACTCGTGCCATTGATATGAAAAGTTTAAATACAGTTTCATAAAAATCCTGTTAGCCGAATTTGCTCTGCACGTGTACACAGACAGACAGACAGACAGACGGACAGACAGACCGAAAGACATCATGCTAAAAGGAGTCAAAACGTTATGTAGGGACCTCAATTCGTGGAGATCCATAGAAATCTCGAAATGACAAAATCGGTATGATCACAATACCTCCCTTATATATGTTGGCGATCGGTAAAAACTAAAACGAGTCACTGCAACCACTGTAACCTCTAAACTAGTTGTCAGAATGTCATGTCATGAAATTTTCACACGTATCGTTTGAAGGTTGGTACTATCCAAAAATCATATGCGTATGGCAACAGTGTTGCCATATATATGTCAGACCGGAGACTTTGAGTGAAGTTTTAAATACACGGTTTTTCTGTTTCCTTTATGAAATTGAGTGGCGCCCAAATCTGTCAGGGTGTGTTTGCGCTAAGGAATTCAACAATTCCTTTAAACTGCCGCCTGAACCAGCGGGTTGTAACAATATAAAATGACTTTTATAGTCAACTTAGAATAAGAAGATATAAAATATAAAATAACAGTGTATACTGTGTACACTGTAAAAGTCTGTCTACATAATAAAAGTGTATACAAATGCGGCCACCACATATCAATTAAAAATTGCCCAGCAAGAAACCAAATACTCCCTTCGTGCCGTTATTGAACACAATGAAATCTAGCTGTCAGTTAGCTACTTGTTTGTTATTTACACCCCTCGTACCCTTGCTCGTATTCCCCCTGTGTTCGTCGGGACGCCCCTGCGACGCTCAGCAGGACGCCAGCGACGCCGCTAGATTATGACCGTAGACATCATAGGACCCTCGCGAATATACATTTCAAGTTTTTGGTTATGTATCATAACCATGCTAGGATAGGGAATGTGTTCACTGTTATTTTGCAAAGTAATTTCCTCGCAGTATATTTACTTGGTAGAATTTTAATGATTTTAGACGAAGTTTGGAACTGTATATAAGTAGAAAGGAAAGATACGCTTCTGAATACAATGTTTTATAAACTGTTCAAAAAGTTTAAGAAGTCGCTCTAAAATTTTTGTATTGAGATTTTTAGGATTTTTAGTATCAATCCGACTGACAGTAACCCAAGAAGAAATTTGGGGTTTAAATTAGATTATGTTAGGTTAGTTTAGGATACGAGGTCTGTAAATTAAGTAACCGGACCAGCAACATACTTCAGCAGGCCTACGGTGACAGTGTTTTGTCAAGGATCTAGGTTTTTTGGTGGTTTAAGGCAAAATAATTTTCAGCAATAAAATACGTATATTTATATTTTGCTACTTACTTTCTTTGATAGCGTTACTTTTTAATTTTTTATTATTATTATTTTAAATCTCATTTCAATTATAAAATATTATACATGTACTTTTGTTTTATAAAAAGAACAATTTCAAATTTATTTTTTCCAACTCCAAATAAGAAACGTTCTTATAAATATGCACAACAACACAACAACAAGCGCTGATCTACCGCAGTATCTGTCCATTTTTTCAAAAATAACCGCAGACGCTGTGTACTGGTCGGCGCCGGTCGGTGTAGGCTACCTTCTTACCGAAGGTGCGTTCGGCATAAGCTAATAATCTACACATTCTGCACAATTTACACAAGATTCTTGAGTAAATATGTAAATTATGCAGAATGTGTAGATTATTAACTTATGCCGAACGCATCTCGAATCGTTTAAGCAGTTTAAACAGCTTGTTGACAGCGCCGAAACAAAAAACATTTAAAAAATCTTGCATCATCTTCTTTTAATCGAGGAAAAAGGTGGTAGTATTCCCCATATTTACGTCTCTTTTGGTTTATTGCATGTATACCTTTTCTTTTTGGTTGCACTTATTTCAACATATAATTGAACCAATATACGAAAGAGTAGCTATACACTTTCAAAACTAGCGTTCACTCTATGCTAGGCCAATATAATTAAAAAATGTACGATAAATAGGTAAAAATAAACAAAAACTTCAATATAGTCTGTCGAAGCAAACAAAGTCCCTGGGTAGGCGTGGCATAGAGCGCATGTATTTCTCAAGTACACTCAACGGCATATTACACTAGCGCGAAATTCTATATATGTGTGACCTATCATATATAAATACTAATAATAGTTATAAATACAAATCTATTTTGAGTTATAAATTCAAATCAACTTGAATTATATCAAACACAAATACTAAAGCACAAATTATACAAATGAAGCGTAAAGTACTTATCAGTTCTGCGTCAGACTATACACCTTGCCTAACGTGATTCCTAATTAGTCAGACGGAAACCCGCCTCAAAATTTTCAAATTTGTTCACATATTTTCCGAAGTTCTTGTTTGCTTCGTGGCACTATATATAGGTTGTCATCTGTCAGTGTCACATGCAATATCAGCGTTTAGCGTGTGCTCAACCACTAACCCAGTACGCTTGTTTTCGGTACCGATTGTCAGTGCTGATTTACCAGCTTTCTTCAGCCAGCGTTCGCGGCCGACGGAAATATCAGAAACTTCTATTTTTCGCGAGGTTCCGGTATTGGATCTGGTTCTCCAAGTTTTAAGTTTTGCTTTAGAGTTTCGGTTCTTAATTTCAGTTTTGAGTGCTCCGAACAGAAAGTCGTATGAGATATAAAGGTTTCTGGACGCATGATATATAAATGTAATTTCGCAATCAAATATCTCTCTAAAGATATCACAAAATCAATGAGCAATATCATAGTGATTTAGAGTTATCATTATTATTAAGCATTACACTTAAAATAGATATTAAGATTAAATTCTTAATTTTACTGACACCACACATAATACATAATTTAGTAAAATGTGAACATTTTATCGGAACTATGATATAAATCAGTAAAAACAGGTATTACTACTTAATACTTAAACTATAAATGATATTGTGTTGTCAACAAATGATCTAAAGGATTGACTTCTTTGAAAGATTAAAATCTTATCACTGATTGTCAATAATACTAATAATAATATAATAATTCAACACTACAGGCCTAGCAGGCCCATTGCTTGTTGATCAACTGTTCTCCACTGTTGTCTGTCTCTTAGCCTCCCAGTTTTTGACAACTAACTGTTCTAGGTTTTTTTGAAACGCACTAGACCATTTTTCTTTTGGACGTCCTCTACTCTTTTTGGTACTTATTCCCCCTTGAAAGATTATTTTTGTCACTCTATCCTCTAATAAACGGGTCACATGTCTTAACCACCTTAGTCTTTGTCCTTTTGACTTCACTACCTAAACTGAAATCTCCATATAGTTCCATTATTTCTTCATTAGTTCTACGAAACACTAAACTGTCCACTTTCTTTCCTTCATAAATTTTTCAATGTCCAATCTGTTTTTGTTCGAATTATTCATTGCCCATAATTCACTCCCATATATCACTGTTGGTCTTATTATTGTCTTTTGCACTTTTGCCGACCTTGACACTTTGTTCGATTTTAAAAGTTTCCACAAAGAGCCTACACATATACTGCCTTTAGCTAATAGACCGGGAGCTCATGACATTTTTGGTCTCCGATTTCATACAGCATGCCTTTTGGATGAGAGAATATTTACCCTGTGACAACAAAAAAGGGATGGTACTAAACCCCTGCACGCTTTCCGGTCATAGGGAAAATTGCATTTCCGCTTGCACAAAATTTTTCTGTTTTTCTCTGATTTAATATTGCTTGCCCTTTTGTCAAAAGAAAGTTATAACAAATTTAAAGTCTTTTAATTATAGGCATGTTGTATGAAAACGCGGAAAATCATATTTTTTTATTACAAGATCACATGACCGTTTGAGCCCTTTGGGACCCTCCGAATCGCATGCATATATTTAAAAGACTTTAAATTTGTTATAACTTTCTTTTGACAAAAGGGCAAGCAATATTAAATCAGAGAAAAGCACAAAAATTTTGTGTTTAAGTGGAAATGCAATTTTCCCTATGACCGGAAAGCGTGCAGGGGTTTAGTACTATCCCTTTTTTGTTGTCACAGGGTAAATATTCTGTCCTCGAAAAGGCATGCTGTATGAAATCGGAGACCAAAAACTGTCATGAGCTCCCGGTCTATAATCTTGTTGCGATTTCTAGGTCTTCATTATTATTGTTTGGGACGATTACACCCAAGTACGTAAAATTGCCCACAGTTTCCAAATAGTTCATTTTTCCAATTCCTACTTTTTTTCTGAAAATTTCTTCCGGCTGTGAATATACACATTTGTATGCCATGGAGCACATTTCAAAAGATAAGAGATTTCATTTTAGGTCTTCGAAGGTATGACCAAATCACTCTTATACCTTGTGCCAAATAGCTGGACTTAGAAGATTGAAATTTGGCATGCGTGTTAGTGCACCCATTCTAGAAACGGAGAACTTATCTTTTCTGGCCCTTATGTCTTCTATTTTACTTCTTTTAACACGAAAAAATATTCCTATCCCTAAGGTTTCAGGTAAAATGGTTTTCACGATAGTTATCTAACGATACTTTAAGAATTGAAAATTCTGTCAAGAATAATAAATAAACAAACAGATGTTTATTCAACAGTTCCCAACATGACTCTTGAAAAGCTATTAAACTAATTTTTCTTGCCATAAATTTATGAAACAATCCTACCCTGATATGTAAATGAGTTACCTACGTACGCACACTCATAAATGTTTGATTCTGACAGGTCATCACAGGCAGATTTAATAAGCAAACACGTCCGTACAGGACAATTAACAGACGCTTCAGAAACATTTTAAAATGTAAATATGTTGTCGTATCTCGCTCGCATCACATGTGATCGCGGTGAAAGGACGAGATGTCGACAAGGGAATTGGAAGCGATTGAGCGTGAAGATGCGTTCTAGAAAGGGTTCTGTTCTATTTACTTGTTTACAGGGTTCAACACAATTATTTGGAACTATGAATATATTATTATTTATTATACAGTGAGTTTATTTTATCATAGAACATACAGGTTTCATTTCTATAGGGAAATAAATTTAAGATTGTAGCGCCGCGGTGTTCAATTTTGGAACGTAGGTAGAGGGTACTTAATGTTATTGTTACATAGCTGTGAAAGTGAAATTGTAAAGTAAAGAAGAATTTACTTAACAGATTGATCGATTGAGAACCGATAAAGAAATATATATCTATGGGCCGAGAATTCCAGTTCCTAATAAACTCCCTAATAGTTATTAGACACATAATATATTTATGAAGCTAATAAATTTATTGGTGATTTCCAAGTTACAAAATCCTTCTAATAGTTTATTAGCAACATAATTTTTTGTTTTTGTATTGGTATTTCTTATGAAGATAGTAACACGGTGCAAGAGGGATAGAGCTATACGTAAATTTGTAGAGCTAAAGTGAGATGAAATTTTGACACTGAATATTTTGACATTAAATATTTTGACAATAAATAGTTTGACTTTACATTCAATGACATTACGTATATTTTTTGTGTTACTGTTAAAATGACAATTAAACGGCGTTCAACAAATTTTATCACAGAAAAAGAGGACAATATGGATAGAAGAGATGTTAATAAAAATAGCATTTTATAATACAAAAGTTAATGAAAATAAGAAGACAGCCATATTTTGCTTTATTTTACATTCCTTAAACAATATGAATTAAACTTATCAGCAATTTTCAGGCACGCATCTTTATTATTCTGCCAATAATTGCGTCTGTCTTCTTATTTTCTATCATTTTTATATAAATAGTAATGCTTAAAATATTGTTTGTAATGTGTTGTAATCGTAATTGAAATAAATACATATATAAAAATAAAAGACAATGTTTATTAAAAAATATATATTTATATTTTGTTCTTTATATATCACATTTACAATAAATGCCCAAAATATTCTAAAAACGGTTGTCCATAATTTATAAATTCATCCAAATAGATCGTCGATTTCGTCAAAATACAACTAAAATGTATATAAAACACTAAAATCACCATTATAGAAAAGTTTAAAAACTACACATTCGTACATTCTTTTAAAATGATACTGTTTTTCAATTAAAATTGAAATATTAACACATTTTGCGAACTTGTTTTTGGTTGTATGTCACTTTATTAAGCACTTCATGTTGTCTATAAGTTATTAGACAAATAAGCCTATTTATTAGCAACCTAATAAATATTTCGGGGTGGAACTCTCGGAAAAAAAATTATGTTGCTAATAAACTTATTAGACAGTTTATTAGCAACTGGAACTCTCGGCCCTATTTCACACAGTTTTATGTAAGATGTCAAAAACGTATACTTACTGTAACGTACGTTCATAATTTTTGTCTTTTTTATCATATTATAATATGGTAACTTCAACGTCTGTCCCTTTGTATACACGCACGCATTTTCATCTCTGGGTGGTCGCTAATGGTCTTTCCTTATCTATGAGTGAAACAAATTGTATCTCTTTCTCTATTTCTAGCTTTGTCGGTGAACAAATGATATGGCACTATTCAAAAATAGAAGTTTTATTGCTATAGTTCTTCCCATTAAACCATATGCTTTAATTAACCGTCATCTGTCAACTAAAGTCTTCTTTACTATAGGAATAAATATGTTTTACAATATTTTGTGAGCATGTTTTACTATTTTATCAACAAGTAAATTAATACAAATGTTCAAAAAGAAATATTTTTGCATGACACGTCTCTAAAAAAAATTAAAAACTATATTTTGTGAATGTTGTAGGTTATGGCGATAACATTTTCGTAGTAGCTTATTTAAAATATCGGCATTTCCAGATTAGAGAGATTCTAAGTGTAGAACTTTTAATGACTTACTTCAAAGTAGAACTCGTTGGCATTAGTCATACTGTTTAAGTTTGTTTATGTCGATTTGTTTTTGCAAAGTCCAATAAAATGGATAGGTCTTATTCTTGTGTACCTATGTGCAAGTCAAGGAAAAAGAGGAACCCTGAATTATCGTTCCTCAGATTTCCACATACAATTTTAAATTAATAACAAAACTTGAAATCGAGGAAGTTGTAAATTGTCGTAAAGTTTGGATTAGAAAAGAAAAATTTGGAAAAAAAGTGGGCCATTGATTGAAAATTTGCTTACACTTCCTCTCCTTCATATACAATTAGATCAGGAGCTCATGACATTTTTGGTCTCCGATTTCATACAGCATGCCTTTTGGGGGAGAGAATATTTACCCTGTGACAACAAAAAAGGGATGGTACTAAACCCCTGCACGCTTTCCGGTCATAGGGAAAATTGCATTTCCACTTGTGTTTTTTGTGTTTTTCTCTGATTTAATATTGCTCGCCCTTTTGTCAAAACAAATTTAAAGTCTTTTAATTATAGGCATGCGATTTGGAGGGTCCCAAAGGGCTTAAACGGTCACGTTTTCTTGTAATAAAAAAGAATGATTTTCCGCGTTTTCATCCAGCATGCCGATGAAAAGAATTAGAGTTTGTGTCATAAAACCCCTATAAAAAAATTGGCATGCGGCCCTCGTTGGCCCAAGGGTGGAAAATTTCGGAAAATATTTGTGAATATTTTAATAGGATTTTACGTGATTTCTTTTTGCATGACATTTTAACTATAGGTTATTGATATAATGCATTGCTGTATAAAATAATTGGCATGCAGATAAGGAGGTCCCAAAACAGAGGCATGCATCGGAAAAGTTGCAAAAAAAAATTGGAAATTTTCGGTCATATTATTTTGCATGCCTTTTTGCATTTCACTAAATAATGTTATTTTTAGCTCAAATACAAAATAGCATGCATGCCGAGGAAGCCCATCACATCATAAATAATAAGAAAAGTTGCAAAAAAAATTGGAAAATTTAGGTCATATTATTTTGCATGCCATAATTTGACCTAAATTTTCCAATTTTTTTTACAACTTTTATTATTATTTATGATGTGATGGGCTTCCTCGGCATGCATGCCATTTTGTATTTGAGCTAAAAAAACATTATTTAGTGAAATGCAAAAAGGCATGCAAAATAATATGACCTAAATTTTCCAATTCTTTTTTGCAACTTTTCTTATTATTTTTGATGTGATGGGCTTCCTCGTCATACATGCCATTTTGTATTTCAGTTAAAAACAACATTATTTAGTGAAACGCAAAAAGGCATGCAAAATAATATGACCTAAATTTTCCATTTTTTTTTTTTTTGCAACTTTTCTTATTATTTGTGATGTAATGGGCTTCCTCGGCATGCATGCCATTTAAATTTTGGACATTTTACACTATAAAATTAACATTTTACTTTATTTGGTGTTGTTTAAAATCACGTAAAATCCTATTAAAATTTTCACAAATATTTTCCGAAATTTTCCATCCTTGCGCCAACGATGGCTGCATGCCAATTTTTTTATAGAGGTTTTATGACACAAACTTTAATTCTTTTCATCGGCATGCTGTATGAAAACGCGAAAAATCATATTTTTCTATTACAAGATCACGTGACCGTTTGAGCCCTTTGAGACCCTGCGAATCGCATGCCTATAATTAAAAGACTTTAAATTTGTTTTAACTTTCATTTGACAAAAGGGCAAGCAATATTAAATCAGAGAAAAACACAAAATTTTTGTGCAAGTGGAAATGCAATTTTCCCTATGACCGGAAAGCGTGCAGGGGTTTAGTACCATCCCTTTTTTGTTGTCACAGGGTAAATATTCTCTCCTCCAAAAGGCATGCTGTATGAAATCGGAGACCAAAAACTGTCATGAGCTCCTGGTCTAAATGCGTGAATTTTTAATTCCATCTATAAACTTGAAATAATCCCTATTAATTTTTTTATGACCATAACCTACATCACAAAATATAGTTTTTAATTTTTTTTAGAGACGTGTCATGCAAAAATATGGTTTTATAAACATTTGTATTAATTTACTTGTTGATAAAATAGTAAAACAGGTTCACAAAATATTGTAAAATTTATTTCTATAATTCTATCATTTCACTTTCACAGCTATGTAACAATAACATTAAGTACCCTCTACCTACGTTCCAAAATTGAAAACTGCGACGCTACGATCTTAAATTTATTTCCCTATAGCAACCGATGATTGACAACAAAGTAAAATGCGTTTATTTTAAAATAGAACAAACTGCATTTCTTACTCGATTATAGAGATAAATAAACGAAAAACATTTTTTCTCAAGGAAGTAAATAGGAATGGAAATTAAAATGTATTTATTAAACAAACATAAAATTTAAAAGTTGGAAAAAACAAAATAAAAATAATCTACAACAAAAGTTCCAATATTCCGCCATTCACTGCCAAACAATGCCCAAAGGGTCGTAGAAATAAATTTTGCATAACATTAATCAATTGCATCGGTCTTATTCTGTGGGATTCATTTTCAATTCTAGCTTTTAGTTGTTATATGGCAAAATTTGGCCATTAAAAATTTTGCTTTTCATATATCCCCAATAAAAAAAAAATCGTTCTTTGCGAAGTCCGACAACCTAGCGGGTCATTCTATTTATATCCGATCCAATATCGAGGAAATGTAAGATTTAAAAATGTTTTAATTATTCTGGCAATATGCGCTGGGGTACCGCCGTGTTGAAACCACACTTTACCCGGAATATTTAATGCATTTAATGCAGGTATTGCTCTATTTTCTAACAAATCCAGATACTTTTGGGCAGTAAGGTTTCAGTCTATGAAAAATTGAAATGAAAGACGTGAAGTGTAAATTTTCACACATTTCAGGGTTTTGTAGGTATTTAGTCAGTGAATGATGATTATTAGAAGGCCAAACAATGAATGCCTGTACTACATAACACAATTACAAGTGTTGGTTTTCGTTTTTGTAGCTCTGATAAAATTATCTCAGCAAATGCTGCAGCATCGCTATTTTATAAAGTATAGAAATCTATAAATCGTTCCACAACCTGTCCTGATTTTAAAATGTATCGTAAGAAATTGACATCTGATCAATTCTGGATATATCAATAGATGAATCAATAATTAATGAAAAAAATTGTGCAAGCTTAACTTCATTATCAATTGTAGCCGATATTTCAGATGCGAGTGATTGAATGAGATCATTTTGTACATTATGACTTAAATACAGTTCATTTTTCTTTTCTACCTTTAAATGATATTCAAAGTAAGATCATATATGGCTAGTAAAGGTAACAGTTCACGAAAATTGCCAGTGTTTGTACTACTAAGATCACCCATGCAAGGATGTTGTTCTCTGTGTCTTCTAAATGGCAAACCTTGTTTTGCTAAGAACAACGTCACGTCAATTATCCGTTTCAAAATTTCTCTATTCTTATCAATTTGGTCACGCTCCTGGGTGATCAACCCTGATATTACAGTTCATCATTTGAAATGCGATATTTAGTAAGCAAATATTGACGTGTTGCATCTTGATGCTGTTTAGAAGTTTCGTGTTTAACAATTTTTTCCATGCATTTTTTCCATTTACAAACTCCTGATTCTGGGTCAGACCATTCCTTGCTATAATGCTCATATTTGCGATCAGCGACTAACCAGCAAGCTTGGCAGTACATCTTTTGATTTGTTGGTGAATAGACAAGCAAATTTCTTTTTTCTTTCATACTACCTTTTCCGAAACTTTTGGTATACCAAGAAATAAGAAATTTGCGGTCAAATTCATCCGTCGGAAATTGAAATGGTTAATTGAGGCCTGGTTGGTATGGTCTAGGGATGGGAAAAAAACATCGATGTATCGAAAACATCGATGTTTTTACCATCGATGGTCAGCTGGCGATGTTTTATCGATTTAAAACATCGATGTCTACTACCGATGTCGATGTTTAAACTTTGAGATTCAGAAACTACCGCTAGAGGCGCTGGAATCTTAAAAATTTAATTTTTATTAAAATTAGTACACAAAAAATAAGCGCCATCTATTGTGATATAACAATACTAATAGTGTTAGTTCTTATTCTTCTTAGCAGTTAGCAGAATACGAAAAAATAAGAAGAAACTTCTAATTTTTGCAAACCATGCGAATGACCAAAGACGCCAACACACTTTTTCTTTTGAGTCTTGTTGACACTTTCCCAGTTGTTATTCCTCCAATCCCTGGATTTTTGTAAGTTGTCATTAGCTACTTTTTTATATATTGTTGGCTTTTCTGAACAAAATGATCAAAAGCTTCAATTAATCGGTAAAAGTAACTAGAATTGAAAATCTAGTTCCGCGTAAACCAAAGGAACAGACTTTATTTCAACTTAAAAAAGTATAAAAATAATTGTATATGACAGTGTTATTTTTATGTTAAATAATATAAAATTATAATTAAGATTACTATATTAGTATTGTAATAAAATCCAATATTTCATTTTAGAAATGTAAAAATAGTAAAGTCTGTTCCTTTGGTTTAGGTGGAACTAGATTTTCAATTCTACTTACTTTTACCAATTGATTGAAGCTTTTGATCATTTTGTTCAGGAAAAGTCAACTTCAATACATAAAAAAATATCTAATGACAAATTACAAAAATGAAAATTGCGGTTAGTTCCGCCTAATCGTTTGGAATATACTGTAGGTACAAATTAGGATTATTATATTGGGTATAATAATGTTAATGTGAAATTAATTACTATTAAAAAGGAATATTTCTATTTCAAAATTTAATAAATGCTTTTTGTGTATTATATTTTACTTTTTTCGTATTTTATCTTTACATTATTAAATAAAACCTAAATAATATAAATAAATAGCTTTTTCTAATATTAATAAAACATCGATGTTTCCGATACATCGATGTTTTTCCTTCAATGTTTTTTCAACATCGATAGTAAGCGCCGATTTTAACATCGATGTTAAACATCGATGTTTTGCCTTCGATGTGCAACCCTAGTATGGTCCGATTTCACACAAATTTCGTATCAGTCTTGTGGTTAAATTCTTATTAGTGTAGAGTCCTGGATCTAACGGGGCGCCACTGTACGTTGTTACTTCTCGGTTTACATGTGTATATGAACGAGATAAGATTTTGAAGCGAGTAAGACTAATTTATATTGATGAATATCGGGCTGTTTGTCGATTTTTTCATTTTTGTTTAGTAACATTTATACTGGGATCCAGTATAAGTGTTACCGAGGCGGGGCACCATTTTAGTCCCAATAGGGGCCCGGGGGGGGGGGGGGGAGCCTGGGCAAAATCCGCCACTGCAATATAGCATAGCAACAACTGCAAAGAAGAATTTCCAGTCAACAGCTCCGCAAATAACATTACAAATTCTAATACCAGTTCATTGGCAACACTCATGTGGGAAACAGAATCACTGATTTCCCTGACTTCATTTCATCCAACTGATTGAATTCAAACCTGTCCGAACGGTTTATCTGACCCTTTGTTTCATTTTCGCATTATTGGTTATAAATCTGTCCGATAGAGTGTACTGGCTACCTTATTGTGTGTACATGCATGTCCGTACGTGCGTCTGACAGTGTCTGAGTTGTTTATTCTCTGCGTGGGAATTGTTTAACATGCGCGGACGGCGGGGTAAAGTAGGCGATGTCATTTTATAAGTGACATTTGCTAGACAGTCTACTGTCGCTAGATATATCTTGTATGGTAGATCTGTCTGGTTACAGTCGTTTCGAATAGATGGAGATATTATAACTGGATTTAATGTCATTATTGTTGTTCATTTATGATGCATGATATGCAAAATGTGTTGGTTAAGTTATGTCTTGACGTTTACTGTGATTTAGTGTAAATTACATGCAAAATGTTATTAGAGTACTAACACAAGTTACACATCTATTATAATGTATTATTTTTATAAATTCAATATCTATTGTTTTTAGAAATTTGTTGGTCAAACATTATTTTCCAAACCATCGAGTCAATATTTGATTTCAACCGGAAAATTATACTTATGAGATTATCTGTGAGATTTCGAAATATAGTGAAACCCGTGCTGCTTATGTCATCAACGACGAGTAATACATGTACAACCTCCCTGATACAGCAAGTAATTTCACTGCAGAAGCATATAGCCTGCTAAAAGCCACCGAATACAAGAGTAACAAGGAAGACAAAAATTATGTTATATATATTGACTCACGCAGTGTACTCGACGCAGTTAAAGTACTATATTCAAGAGACACACTGATCCAGAAGATACAGGAAAACTTCCATAATGTGGCCCTCCAGGGGGAAAAGGTAACCTTAGTGTGGGTTCCCTCACATGTGGGAATAAGAGGGAATGAACAGGCAGACCGAGCAGCAAAAGAGGCAGCAAACCTTCCAATCACACCGATATCCGTATCTACCAGCGAAATCCAACTTACAGCAAAACATAAAAGAAGACTGGAAACGACAATGGCACAGTCTAACGAACAATAAACTTCGCCATATAAAAGAAGACACCAAACCCTGGGCTCCAGTAGGCAAAAGAAAAGAACAAGGGTTTTTACAAGACTCAGAATTGGCCACACATTCATTACACACCAACATCTAATGAAAAGAAAAGAGGTGGAAAACTGTGACAACTGCAACAAAACTGTAACCGTATAACATATAATTCTGGAATGCCAACTATATGAAAAACTCAGACACAAGTACAAAATACCAGAGTACATGAAAGAAGCTCTAAGCCCAGAAAATGAAAACATTTTATTAGACTACCTCAAAGAAGCAGATCTGTTCCGTAAAATTTAATTCCCAAACGTTCTATTATTTCTAAATTATCTAACTTAAATGTCTTATCATAAAATTGTAAATATGCCTCATTGTAAATTAATGTCAACATTCATCTTTATACATCAATGTAAATTACTTTAAATGTACTGGGGTGCTAATAACCACAGCAGTTGAAGAGCCCCCAAAATATATCCTAAATTAAAAAAAAAAAAGAAAAACGTAATGTACCCACTATGACAGAAAGAGGGTGACCGGAGACATTGTCCCTGGTACACCCTGAAATAAACATAAGCGTAATGAGAAAATTAACAAATATGATATATTATATTAGTAATGGAAGCCAAAAGCAGAATTTCAGGTAATTTTCTTACCTCTCTTAATCTTGTTTTCATTCTAGGAACAACTGATCGAAACATTGAACTGTCTGCATTTCTTCGTGGTTGAATTTCATTCAGAACTTCATATTGGCCAGGACCAGGAAATTCGTCGGTGGTTTTTTTCGTGTAAGACCATCGATCCGTTCTAGCTTGAAAGGGTACTGGGACCGAGTATGTAAGACGACACCTTGGTTTATGATCCTTGTACTCACCAGGACCTACAAAATATTCAAATTAATCAAAATATTCAAATATGTTTATGTGATGTGCTCATATGTCTACCCCTAATGATATTTTGAATCACGGCGAAGTGAGAATTAAAAATCAACAACAATATTCTACCATTAGTGCATGAGTATAATAATCTAGGCATTGTTAATATAAATGGCATAATTTAGGCATAATTATGAAATTAGATACACAGTTGTCCAATTTCACCAATGTCGAATAAATTTATTCAATGAATTAAGTTTACAATATCGCATCATTCTTTTGACAGCTATGGTAATCACTTTATAAAAAAAAAATCAGCTGTGGCCATCACAGGACCGACCGCCATCGTAAAGTACTTATATAAAATACATTCTAGCAGAAGAGTAGAAATAACTTGGCCTAATATTTTCTAACAGAGATATTATTTATCATGACCATGGAAACGTTACATACAAGTATGAAACCAGTGGCGAAGGGAAACCTCCGCTAGACTTGCCCTCCCAAAAAATAAAATAAAAAAAAATAAAAATTAATTTAAATTTTTTTTTTTTTTAAATTATGTTCGATACTAATTTTCGTCCAAGGCTTGGTTTACTTGTTACGAATTAATTATAAAGACCATGGAAACGTTACATATAAATATGAAAAAATTGAGACTAAATAATTTTACAAAAAATTTTCAACATTTTTCGTTTTATCAAAAAACGTCATTAAAGTTATTAGTTATTGCATTTATAGTAACTTTTGTTCAATAAATTTTTTCGAAATATTTTTCTGTTGCTAAATATTCGCAAAAATCTTAAAATCGACACGAGTAAACTCCCATTTCTATTCAAACGATCTTTATAAAAAACAATAGGGTTCTTCCCATTTAATAGGAGAATTTTTTAGTACCAAAACGAATTCTCTAAGTTGAACCGTTCTTGAGTTATCGTGTATACATACAGACACACACACAGACACACACACAGACACACACACACACACACACAGACACACACACACACACACAGACACACACACACACACACAGACACACATACATACGGATGGCACTTCGAAAATAGGTTTTTTGGATTCCCTAGACCATGAAACGTGGTCATCAGTCAAAATCTCGACATCGAAAATTTTCGCGATTACAATACTTGCCCCTTATATATTAAGGTCGGGCAAGTAAAAATTGATTCTTCTTTCGAAAAATTTTACAGAAATTATTCGAAATTTTTCGTTTTATCAAAAAACGTCTCAAATATTAGTTATTGCTTTTATAGCAACTTTTGTTCAATAATTTTTTTCTAAATATTTTTCTGTTGTGAAATATTAACAAAAATCTTAAAATCGACACGAGTAAACTCCCATTTTTAGTCAATCGATTTTTACCAAAAGTTGATCAACTCGTGCCATTGATGGCAGAAGCTTAAATATGAAGTTTTATAAAAATCCTTTCAGCTGAATTTGCTCTGCACGTGTACACAGACAGACGGACGGACAGACAGACGGACAGACAGACGGACGGACAGACAGACGGACGGACAGACAGACAGACAGACAGACAGACGGACGGACAGACAGACAGACGGATATCATGCTAAAAATAGTTAAAACGTTATGTAGGGACCTCAATTCGTGAAGATCCATTGAAATCTCGAAATGTCAAAATCGGTATGATCACAATACCTCCCTTATATATGTTGGCGGTCGTCGAAACAGCATGATTCGTAGATATCTTTACCAATTAGAAGGCGAAAAATAAATTTACAGCAGTACTCAAACAAACAAAATTATTAATTTTAAGGTAATAATTATAAATAAGGAAAAATTTATACTCATACGTAAATTTTGGATTATAATTTGTTGTTTATTCCAGCAGATTTAAAATTAAAGTTTGTGAATTTAATAATTGGCCGCAAGCCATATTTTAATTAATATTTATAACCAGACATTGACAGTTAAGACAAATAACAAAAAACATTTTTAAAATCGCTGAAAAATGGTAACTAGATTATTATATGAATGCACTACTTGATACATACATGTAGCAGTCACCTATCAGCAATCCGACTATAGGCCAGTTTTGTGAATACATTATAAAGAATGTATGTCCAATTTCACCAATGTCGAATAAATTTATTCAATGAATAAAGTTGACGATATCGCATCATTCTTCTGACAGCAATGGTAATCACTTTATAAAAAAATATATATATATAACTGATACGATATTGTCAACTGTATGAGTAAATTATTTTAAAAAACAGATTGAATTCTTTTTTTTTGATAAAAATAAGATTCTCACAAATAAGCAGTTCGGATTTAGAACTAATCTGAACACGACTAAAGCTGCAACTGAACTAGTAAATTTTGTAACAGACAGCTTTGAAGAACATTCGTCCACATGTGCCATTTTTTGTGATCTGTCGAAAGCATTCGACTGCGTACCACATGATCAACTTCTTGAAAAGCTAGATTGCTACGGAATTCGCGGTTCCTTAAAAACTCTAATCGAGTCTTATTTGACCAATAGAAGTCAATTTGTTATTTGTAATGGAACTAAGTCTGCTACTCGCACGGTAAATTTCGGAATCGGCCAAGGTACCATCATTGGGCCCCTGCTATTTATAATATTTATTAATGACTTACCGGAAGTTATAAAAAAAAGTAATTCAGAAATCATACTTTATGCCGACGACACAACTCTACTAACAAAACATCAGTCAGTTAATAGCTTGTTATTAGAATCTTCCGAGGTAGCTGAAAGAGCCAAAGAGTGGTTTTATGCAAATAAATTAAATTTAAATCCGGACAAAACCCAAAAACTTATCTTCTCTTTAAACCGGATTGTATCAGAGGACATTGTCTATGGTGACCCAGTTAAGTTCTTAGGTTTCCACATTGACGGACAACTCACTTGGGATTATCACGTGAACAAATTGGCATCCTGTCTAAAAAGAATTAATTTCGCGCTGAATAAATTAAAAACCACAGTCTCTTATGAAACATTGCGCTTATTCTACTTCGGTGTCTTTCAGTCTAAGTTGGGGTATGGCATTATGCTTTGGGGAGTCTGTAGTTCGATTGATCGAATTTTTAAAATTCAAAAACATGTCATAAGACAAATTAATAATGATCCATATAGAGCCCATTGTAGACCATTGTTTATTCGCAATAAAATTATGACTGTATACAGTCTTTTTATTTATAATTGCTTATTGTATGTAAAAGAGAACCAGACCAAATATGTAACAAACTCTGATAATCATTCCTATGATACGAGACGCAAATTTGATATTCGCTGCCCAAAAATCCGATTAACCAAATCTAAAAATGGTATGTATTTGGCCGCTCTCTTCTACAACCATCTGCCTGAAAGTTTTAAAACTCTTGAAAAGAAAACCTTTAAAAACAAATTAAAAAATATTTTAACTGATAACTGTCTTTATGATTTTGATGACTTTTATAATATTGTATTTTAAGATCATATTTGACTTGTGTTTTACTATTTTATCTTAACAAGTTGCTTTGTAATATCATTTTAAAATTTGTACTTTTTATATATTTTAATTTCAACATGTTGTTTTTGTAATATATATTTTTAATTTTTTTTTTTTTTTATATATATATTCTCATTTTAATATGTTGTTTTTTGTAAACTATTTTAATTTTTTACTATTTTTAACTATTTTAAATTTGTACTTTTTATATATTTTCTTTTTAACATGTTGTTTTTGTTTTTGTAATATCTACTTTTTTAAATTTGTACTTTTTTTTTAATATATTTTGACTTGTGTAAACATTTTCTGTAATGTATTTAACACTAAATAAATATTATTATTATTATTATTATTATAAATTTATTAAACGATGGTGAAACTGGCTATTACTGTATTAATTTATCTGTCTCAATTTGGTCGAAGTGCAAGCAAAACTTATGCGAAATAAATATTCTTTACTTGCACACCGTCCACATTATGATATTAATAAGATCTAAATTAAATTAAAAAAAAAAATAAATGTAAATGTAAGATATTATTATATCCCAATCCAATCACCAAGCAGTTTAGCAGGTGTATTTGTTTAGCGAGAGGTTAAAACGAATAATATTCTGGTCTAAAAGGAGATATTTTTCATTATGACCACAGTTGTTCGTTTTAACCATCCGGTTTAGTAGTGGCTGCTAAACTGTTTGGTTGATGCGGATTGGACAATGTAAGAAATAAAAAACAAATTAATTAACCATACCAGTATGGTAGTATTATTTAGCACCCCGTAGTTTGCTGGTTTAAATAAACTGTATTGTTAGTTTTACAATACTGTATGGTAAACAGTACAATACCCGGTTTGTTAATGTTACAAACTAGTTTTGTTCATTTAGAAAACTTGTTTTGCTACTTTTCTGCAAAACTTTTATTGTGCCAGGTACCAAACTAGTTTTGCTGTCACTATTTTACAAAATTTTATTGTTACGTTTACTCCCTTTTTTGCTATTCCAACATAAACTTTCTCTCCGCGTAGGACACAGTGCTTTGGAAAGTGACTTGACAAGATATTTGTCGTTTGGCGTAATAAAAAAAGGCGCACTGCATAAAAAATATGGAAACACAAATGTGCTATTTTCTTGTAGTACTGCAACGACGGAAATCTTACGATGCAGTAATGTAAACTTAGCTTTCAAGAGTATTAGAGTTTAGGATGCGAGAAGCGACCTACGAGGCTGTAAAATATCGGCCTATGTACATAAATAAATAAATATATAGGTATTTTCTTGGGTTTCGGTCGATAATTAAAAGCAAATTTAGTCAAACATTTAAAAAGATTTATTTACTTGCTAACTAGTTTCGGTTCTATCTGAACCATTCTCAAAGCCTAAAAATAAGTACATGTATGTTAAAATAAATTACATAAAGTAAATATAAAATTAATAATAAATAAAATATAAAATTAAACATTATTACACTTACTTGCAAAGTTATTATAAAAATCAGAGTTAAAATTATAAAATTTGAAACATATTAAAATTTAAGTTAACGGATAAAAATTTTCTCCTTATCTTCTACAGGTTGCGACACATATACGTTACACGTCAACTAAGTTAAAAAGATTTTTAAAAAAATAGAATTACCGTAATTTATAATTGAAGTTAGTAATACAATTAATAGATGGAGCTATTTTATTTTTTTTATAAGATTATAATAAATTTTGCTTAAATTATCTATATCAGTTTTAGCATTAATATTACAATTGTCTTTTATAATATAAATCATTTCTAATAATAATCTTTTAGTTAAATTTTGTTCAACATTCAGTATTGTTGTATTAGGAAAGTCAAATTGATGTTTTAGATTGTTGGCATGTTCTACAATAGAGTTGTTACTTTTGTTATTGTTAATTTTATTTTTACTAATGTTGTTCTCGTGTTCTTTTAGTCTTGTTTTTAAATACCGTTTACTCTGACCAACATATTTGGCTTCACAATTTTTACATGGTATGCAGTATATAATATTAGATTTTTGTTCTTTCTTGTCTTTGTCTTTTAATGTACTGTGTAAATTATTGATGGTTTTGAATATTAATATTTTCATTAGTTAATATTTTTTTTTAATTGTTCAGATAAGTTGGGTATGTGAGGAATGGAAAAATAAGTCTTTTTTGTTATGTTATCTGGATTATTTGTTTTTTCTTTTGAACTACTATTGTATAAAATTCTGTGTATAATACGTTTAGGGAAATTATTTTTAATCAAACTATTTTTAATATTATTTTTTATTTTTTCATGGAAATCTGTATGACTTAAATTAAGAGCTCTATATTTTAGATTTAATGCTGTATTAATTTTTTGTTTTAAAGGGTGTTTGGAATTAAAATTTATATATCTGTCTGATTTACTTGGTTTTCTGTACCACTCTGTAATTATTTTTCCATTCTGTGTTCTAATGAGTTTGATATCTAGAAAAAAAAAGTAAATCAGGAGAAAAATTTTATCCATTAACTTAAATTTTAATATGTTTCAAATTTTATAATTTTAACTCTGATTTTTATAATAACTTTGCAAGTAAGTGTAATAATGTTTAATTTTATATTTTATTTATTATTAATTTTATATTTACTTTATGTAATTTATTTTAACATACATGTACTTATTTTTAGGCTTTGAGAATGGTTCAGATAGAACCGAAACTAGTTAGCAAGTAAATAAATCTTTTTAAATGTTTGACTAAATTTGCTTTTAATTATCGACCGAAACCCAAGAAAATACCTATATATTTATCTATAAAATACGGTCAAGAATTTTTTTATTCTACATAAATAAAAACTTATTTTACCTGGTCCCCCACCAATTTTGCTTTTGAGCCTTTCTGTTTCTGATAAAAATGAAACTCTCTTCACAGCAAAGTCTTGCCTATGCTTGAAACAATCACAGGGATTGTAAGTTACTGGCGTGGGGTTGTCGTCTATATTATAGACGAAGCGTTTTTCTGCCGTAATTAAAGGTATTGGACATAGGCTAATCTTTCGCTCTCTGCCGAAACTTGATTTGACTTCGTATTCGCCAGGACCTGGCAAATTCTGAAAATAAAAACATAATGTTAAATTAATCTGTGGCTAGGGATGTTCCGATACTATTGATACGATACTAGTATCCATATTTTTCTTTCGATATCGCGATTTTAGTATCGATACTAATCATCCGATACTTTATTAATATCAGTTTATTTGACCCAGTATCGTATCGTTTCTTTTTTTTTTTTTGTTAAAGCAACATCGTAAAATTTTTATTTATTCACATAAATATTTCTGTGATTGAATTTTTTTCAATAAGAAACACTTCTAAATATTGTACTCTTGTATAAACTGGTAGCGCGAGGTACGCAATCGCAATTGCGCAGGACATAGTACGCCAAGAAACATGCGTTGAGCGGCTTAGAAGTTACTGGCGTTTGGCGTTTTTTTTCTCTACGTTTGACGTTATGAAATGTTACTGTTTATATTTATATTTTAATTAAAAATGTCACCACCAAGAAGCAAAGAGTGGACCTATTTAACCAAAATAGACCAAGTAGTTTTCTCGGTGCTTGCAATGAAGAAGATTGGAGTGTTTAATTATATTTTAAACAATCACTCACACCTTCAGCAAGAGTACATATACACACCAGTTTTGCAAGTGTAAGATCGGAAATTGAATCGTAAAATGTTTATTATCTTTTATCGGTATGTACGAAGGGAAGGCGGTAATGAGCTATTTCCAAAAGTGTCATTAGGTGGCAGCCATAATCCAGCTTGGTAACACTTAAGTGACAGTTGCCGAGTGCATGCGCAGGAAAAGTGAAAATGGCGATCATCTTCGAAGAGTATACTGTGAACGAGCAGCGTGCTGTAGTGCGTTTTTTGTGGGCAAAAGGATATCATAAGGAAATGTATCCTGTTTACAGTGAAGAGTGTTTGTCGCGTAAAGCAGTGTACAACTGGGTCCAGGATTTCTCTCAAGTGCGTTTAAAAGTTGTTGACGAACACCAAACTGGGCCCAGTTCAAATGGCGAATGATACAACAATACGGGTGGACGAGATAGTTCGAGCTAATTAATAAATGATTTGCTTGCTTGCTTGCTTGCTTGCTTGCTTGCTTGCTTGCTTGCTTGTTGGTTTGTTTGTTTTACGCTCATTTACGCTCGTTTACGCTCGTTTACGCTCGTTTACGCTCGTTTACGCTCGTTTACGCTTGTTTGTTTACGACTGTAGCCCAAAGACTTTTATACAGCAGGCATTGGAGCATTGATAAAGCGATGGGATAAGTGTATTAATGTTGGTTGAGACTGTTGAAAAATTAAACTTGTTTTCGGCTAAGTATTTCTTTGTGTTTTTTTAATACCCTTTTGTGATTTAATTACTGACTTTCTCTCGTGCATATATTCGATGTTAACAGTTATCTTGTTAAGTTTTTCTGTTTACCCTAACCTATTAAATATTGGACTTAAAGTTGTTATTATAAATTACGATTTACTAGTACCCATAATTTGTCAGAGTTGATATATCCTCATATATCAAGGCTTCTCATTTACCGCAATTTTCAAATCATGGGATTCCGGGATGAAATTTGATCAATACCCGGGATCCCGGTATTCCCGGGGTTTTTAAAATTGCAGGAATACAATTAATTAGTCCATAAGCATGTTGTGTGTGCAGAAATATCTTTAATTCAGATTCAGAATTTGAAAAAATATTACTACTAATTTATAAAAAAGAGATTATTTTTATTTAGAAAAACTTGAAATGATACAAAAATAATTAAACTTAAATATAATTCGAAATAATTGTGAGAACCGAAAAATAAATTTCGTTAGGAAATATTAAGTTTTATAATATTTTTTCAAAAAACATAAGGTGTCAATGGAGCTATCACCTAACGATAACCGAATTTTTGTGACGAAAAGACCTGCAGCAAAAAAGGCTCTTTCAGATTCATTCGATGTCGGTGGAATGGTTATTAGTGCAACATATAATTGCACAGATATTTTCAACACAACATATATTTTCAACATATATTTTTCTAAGTTATTGGTGCATTTTCTCGTTGCTTCATAAATATTCATTTCTTTTGCGATGTTTTTGATGTCATATAGAAAACCTTCGGCATTCTCAACTCGTGTCACATTCGAAATAGCAACATCCAACTTCTGATGAAGTGATAATTCAGACGTGATTTCTCGCTCTGCCATTAGTGAATTTTTAGCCTCATCACCACTACTATCTAAATCTTCCATACTACAAGTATCCGCATTTGCAACAAAAAGTTTAGTAAATAACTTTTTAGCTGTAGCTTGCAATACTGATTTAGAAGGCAGTAATAATAAGGAATTTACTTCCGAATCATGTAGTGTTATAATTTGATGAGTTGTTTAGGTATTTTAGTAAATCAACCAAATTATTATTCCTTCGTTCGACAATTCTCTGCTGGACAGATACTAGCATTTTAGACGAATTTTTTTTATTGTTTTTGCGTAACTCATCCAAAATAAACACATATACACTCTCTGCTTCAAGTAGTGTTGCGCCGCGTAGGCCAAGTCTCTCAATACCAATTTTTAATGGCTGCAATGCCGTTACCACGTCGTTAATTACTAAATATTCCTTCTCCGAAATATTGTCAATTTGGAGAGTATTCAATTTAATATCCAACAATGCTTTCAATATGCATGATTTTAAAGCAACAAACCCCTCCAACATTCCCAGAAGGCTGTTCCACCTTGTCTTTACATCCAATAGGTATGTTCGATTTGCACCTTCGCGTTATACTGCTAAACGCTAGCAGTAAAACGCTGCAGTTAGCAGTTTACTACTAAAAACTGGTAACATACAGTGAGTTTAATTTTCTGTTCGACTTGTTTATACGTAAAGAATAAGAAGTACGTCTGACGTAAATGTTAAATGTCAGACAGATGTCAGATAACTTTCCAGGTTAAGAATCATTTTACGATTTGGTTCGGAGATTATCTTGTGTGTCGAATAGGGTGACCAGACGTACTCTTTTTAAGAGTATTATACGCTTTTTTGAGTAATATTTTCTATACTCTTACTTTTTATAAAAAAAATCCTGAATATACTCTTTTTTGATGGTCACTTGTTTTTATTACTTCTAGTTTAGAAGTGAGGACCTTTTTTTTGCTCATCACTTCTATTTTGGGAGTGAAGACCTTTTTTTTGCCCGTCACTAGTATTTTTGAATGAGGACCTCTGTTTTTTGCTCATTATTTGAATTTTTGGAGTGTAACCTTTTTTTTCAGTATACTCTTTTTCTGTGAAAAAAATCTCAGCCTAGTGTCGAAAGGGTGAAAAATATTAGATATATTTAATGGATCTTGAAATATTATCAAATCCAGAATCATCTGATTCAGATTTAGATTTTTCGAGTTCGGATGATGAAGTTATGAACTGTATTTGCGAGGTTTACAAAATGCCCGAGGATAGAAAAACTGAAAAATTTTGTAGAAACTATTGTCCCAGGATATTCAAAAAAAGAATTTGTAAGACACTAGCCATCAAAGAATATAGTATAAATATCCAAACAAATATGCTAGCCATATTCCTGTCAAAAAGTCAAAAACAAAGTACGAATCATTTATTCTTTATCTATGGTACCAACTCAAAAAGGTAAACAAACACAGCCGTAATAAATAATCCGGAAGAGAAGCAGCTGTAACTTTTTCGTAGTAACGTCATAAACTGGCAGTAAATTACGACAAATCAAACAGATTTGCAGTTACTGCGAAACAAAACGAACAGATTTTTTTAACGCGGCAGTAAACAGTAACTGTAAATGTGCAAATCGAACACACCTAATATCAACTTAAGCTCTTTATTGTACTCAATTTTTACGTTATTGTTGAAGAATTTCATTTTTAAGTGGTGATTTATGAAACATTCATACAATTCTTCGGACTTTCCGAATTATTTTAGCAATAACGTTATCTTGCAGTTCAATGTTGCTTAAATTAAATAAAATGGTAGTTTGGGCTTAATTCCAAATCTATTGAAGTTAAGAACTCGTTCTCTTCAGTCTCATCATCTTCTCTATCTTCATTATCTTCATCTGACTCACTGTCTGATACATTTGAATTCGTCACTTTTTTCTATAAAACATCGCGAATTGATAAGTAGTCCATGAGCGGGATTACCGGGTTGAAATCCCGGGATAACGAGATGTATTTTTCCATACGGGATCCCGGGAAAACGGGGCCGTTTATGAAGCCCTAATGAGGATCAAAAAACTTCAAATACGTTCCAAATTCAACTCCGTAGGTCGGCCGTTTTATCACAACTTTTGCCGGATAGCCAGACATAGACAGTATAAGGGATTTCTAGTTACACCTATGAAATAATAATAACGGAACTGTTGTGCGGTTTAGTTATATTGAAATATTCTATTAGTTGTGTGGTATTTCAATATAGAATTTACGATGGGGTGTTTTGTATTATTTATCTACATTTTATTTCGTCCCATATAATGCTATATCTGTATATATAAATGGTTCAACTGTAAATTTCTTTATGGTCTACTAAAATTTAACTTCGCTATTATTTTTAGTTGAGCACTAAAATGTTTAAACGGACATTCCAACTGCATCTTTTTATACCGACAATGAGGATGTCTATGTTTATAATTTAATATAAATGGTAAATAGACAGAAAATATTCTGGACGTAATAGAAATAATATGAGATATACTATACTATAATCTAGAGAAATATTTGAGATATTTTTACTCAGAATGACACGCTTTGCTCATACAAATCCTCCATTTTATTTGGGCGAGAATAATATCAAAATGTTTACATTACTCACATTTTCACTATCATTCACCCCTTATCCAGGTGTAGGAGCTCGCCCCCTGGAATCAGCGATTAGCTTCGTTGCAGAAATAGGCCGATGTAAAATAAAATAATAATAATAATAATAAATTCACACTACATCAGAGGTTGTCAAACTTCTTTATTCGCGTACCACTTATGTGAATAACGGAACACGTACCATTGACAGGGCTAGATCGATGCCAAGTCACATTTTGACAATGATGTCTAAAAAATCGATCGTACGTACCTACAAACTAATTCACATTTCAAAGAGTTTCCAAATAACAGATTACTACGCCTCCCTTTAAAACAAATAATCTTGGCGCCTTCGTCCCTTATTTTATTAAGTAATACAGATACATTTTTTAATGGTAAAAAATATATTACTACAAGAAATACGCATATCAGAAAATAATAAAAGTTTTTAAGCTTCGTTCAACTTCGCGCACTAATCCTAGACGCGCCTCCCAGTTTAGAAATCGCTGGACAAAACAGCATTAATTCAACATTTTTTATATATTTTATGATAATACACTTACCAAGTTTAGGGAGAAGGATGAAGCTGCAAGCTTGAAACAAGTGATGAGAAGTTGGCTTCCGTTGTACTTTATTTTAAGCGCAAATCGGATTCGATAGTTAAGTTATTTTTAATTTTGTTTTATGGTCACCATGGAAGAAAATCCGGTTTCGCAGAGGTAGGTTGTTGAAAAGGGCGACAAAAACAACAATGCTTTTCTGGTTAATTCGGGATATTCGGTTTTAGCCTTAAGCCAAAACTCATCAAGTTTTGCGTCACTAAACTCAATTTTCAAACCTCCATCGCAAGATAGTTCTATCAACGACTCTTTATCGTTATTACTGATAATTGGTGGAATATTTTCAATAATAAATGGGTTCCTTATCCACAACATTTCGGAATAGTCTTCTTGGAAATATTTTTTAAAAGCTTCGGAAAGCATTTGACAATGGAGTTTGATGTTATTAATGAACTCAAATTTAATTTTAATTTTGTGCTCTAAAACAAAACTTTCCAAATTTGGAAAAGATTGCAGATTTTCATTTGAACACTGCTTTGCATCATTTAACATTTCTTGATAAAGGATTATTCGTATAAATGGTTTATCGTCGGTACTATTCTACTTTAGCAAACCCACCTTACTGCGCATGCGTGCAGTGTTGGCAATAGTAAAATGTAATATATCAATTTTAATAATTAATATCAATTTATTAAATGAGTTTATTTATAAGAAATATAGAAATACAGTCTGTTTCAAACGGTTAGGCGGAACTAAATGGGAATTTCGTTCTTTTAGGTTGTCACAAAAAGGGACCTTGCTTGGGTTATTTCATTTTTCACGTTGGAATGTCAAAATTTTAAATTCCAACAATGAAACCATGGAAACGAATGGCATATGTCAAAATTAAATTATTTTTCTTACATATTTTATTATGACAAAAAAATAAATAAATGGGATATTTGTATTAAGAATGACACAAAAAATCAAAATATAAAGAAAATGACATTTTAAAATTATATTAACCTTACCCAAAAAATGTTTGTTGCAAGTATGATTTACAAAGCTTAAACAAAACGGCCGAAAAGCATGATTTAAACGATGAAAGTAACTAGATTGCAAAATCTAGTTCCGCCTAACCGTTTGGAACAGACTTTAAGTAATATTCCTTTAATTTCTACTGTGATTAGAGTTTTAATATATAAATGTAGTTTAAATTTAATTTAATATTATTTATTTTCAGTTTTTTCTGCTGTAGTTATTTATTATGCATTGTATCGATATTTTAAAAAATTTTAATTCAGGTGGACAATGAACTGGCCCTCTGCACCACCATATTATAAACGTATGCACAATGATACACAATTTTAATTGGGCTAATGTGGGGGAAAAAAAAATACTGTGCACCTAAAAACAAGGTAATTAGGTTAGGTTTAGTTAGTAAAAATCTAGGGCAACAGAAGCTGAAAGGCTCAAAGTAACCTTATAGGAGTTCGTGTCAAAATATATATATATGTTCCCCCTTTTTTAATCTTTAATCACCTCTGAATGTAATATTATTATTTATTCTTACTATAAAATACCGGAATATTAATTTAATTAGATTTATTTAACTGAAAGTTAAGCATTATTATACAAATAATTTTAATTCTATTGTTGGATGATGTACAAAAGTGGACTGACAAATGGCGAATGAAAATAAATGAAAGTAAGTCGACACACGTTACATTTACAAATAGACGAATAACTTGTCAAGAAGTAACCATCAATAATAAATTAATACCAACAATGGACGAGGCTAAATACCTAGGTATCCATTTGGACAAGAGGTTAACATGGAAGAAGCATTTAACAATGAAAAGAAAACAGTTAAATATTAAAATTAAAAGTATGTACTGGTTACTAGGATATAAATCTAAATTAAGTCTATATAACAAATTATTAGTTTATAAAATAGTTTTAAAGCCTGTATGGACATATGGTATACAGCTTTGGGGCTGTGCAAAAAATTCAAATATTAACATAATCCAAAGATTTCAAAATAAAGCACTACGTTTAATAGCTAATGCCCCTTGGTATGTTACCAACGAAACTCTACACAGAGATTTAAAAATCACCACAGTTAAAGATGAAGTACGGAAATTTGCAACTAGGCATGTCAATCGATTAAATTACCATCCCAATGATCTAGCATTAAATCTCCTGAATAACGAGGATGAAACAAGAAGACTTCAAAGAAGAAAACCTTTAGATCTAATTTTTGATTAAAATCTAAATTAATTGTAAATAGTTATATGTATGCAACTTTATAATATAATAACATATTTTATATATATTGTAAGAAGACTCACTAATGAGTGAGTACTTCATGCATGACAAATAATATGTACAACAAATTTGCTGGTTAGCCTTATAAAAGGGCTAGTTGTAAATAAAATTATATTCGATAAAAAAAAAAAAAAAAAATCTATTGTGATTTTAGTTTAAATTTACTTGTTTTAATTTTACTATGGTTGGCAACATTGCCTAGTGGGTTTGCTAAAGTAGAATAGTACCTTATGGTCGTGTCTGCTTGCGTACCACCACTAGATGCTTCGCGTACCATAGTTTGAAAACAGCTGCACTACATCAATTTTGTTTATTTCTCATCTCTTAATTACTAAAACATTTTTAAAATTCGTATCCTATTAAAAGTATTAATTAAAACAAAACAAATTAATATAAAAGTTCGATAATTCCATTAATTGCAGTACGGTAATGTGTTCCAATTTAAGAATGTGACTGGGAATGTAAGCTAATCTGACGTGGGAATGATGGGAGACGCGAAGACTGAAATGTACCACTGGCACTGCCAGCTTCTACTGTTCACTTCTGGAGCGGCCTCGCTTTAATGACTAATCACAGACGGTTTCTCGGTTTCCTTCTTTGTCTCAACTTGCACGAGTGTTAATTAGGAAATGAATTAAGGAAACGTGTGGGAAGTAATCACTGCTGCACCAGTTTTTGGTGGATATTAATTTCTAGAGGTTGGTATTAGATGCTACTTTTGTTGGATTGGTAACTTTAAGTTATGGGGTTGTTTCTCGAATTAGATTCTCCTGAAATATATTTAATTACTTTTTAGGGTTTTGTAGGTATGACCAAAAAACCCTTATACCGTCATTTTGTCGTCTGTCTGTCTGTCTGTCTGTCTGTCTGTCTGTCTGTCTGTCTGTCTGTCTGTCTGTCTGTCTGTCTGTCTGTCTGTCTGTCTGTCTGTCTGTCTGTCTGTCTGTCTGTCTGTCTGTCTGTCTGTCTGTCTGTCTGTCTGTCTGTCTGTCTGTCTGTCTGTCTGTCTGTCTGTCTGTCTGTCTGTCTGTCTGTCTGTCTGTCTGTCTGTCTGTCTGTCTGTCTGTCTGTCTGTCTGTCTGTCTGTCTGTCTGTCTGTCTGTCTGTCTGTCTGTCTGTCTGTCTGTCTGTCTGTCTGTCTGTCTGTCTGTCTGTCTGTCTGTCTGTCTGTCTGTCTGTCTGTCTGTCTGTCTGTCTGTCTGTCTGTCTGTCTGTCTGTCTGTCTGTCTGTCTGTCTGTCTGTCTGTCTGTCTGTCTGTCTGTCTGTCTGTCTGTCTGTCTGTCTGTCTGTCTGTCTGTTCGGTAAAAATTGTAGCCAAACGGCTAAACCTAGAGAGTTGAAATTTGGCATGCTTATACAACTCTTTGACCCGCTATATATGTTATAGTTATATAGTTATATAGACGCTAAACAGTAACGTGTTTCTTGGTGCAGTGGCTAAGATACTTGCATTCTGCCCGAGAAATTGAGTTACTTGCATTCTGCCCGAGAAATTGAGTTCGAATCCTACGAGAGGAGACAATATTTTTTTTTTTTTTGCATTTTTATATTGTTTAAATTATTTTTTCAAAATTCTAGTTATATTTTGGCAATTGTTGCATTTAATTTTTAAAAGCGTAAATTTAATAACCAGTGTACACGAATGAGTTTCGTGTACAGAATGTACACGAAATCAAAGGGGAGGAGCTATGACTAAAAACAACCAATGGAAGCCATAGGCGCAATTTTCAAAATCTTAATGAACCTTGATATATAAAAAAATACTGCACATCTTTAGAAACTTAAATAATGGTAATAGGCATTCGAATTAAAATTCATAAAAAAATATTTTGACATAAAATTTGTTTTGGCATCCCAAATAATCATCATTCACTTACTAAATACCTGCAAAACCCTGAAATGTGTGAAAATTCACACTTCACATCAATTTTTTATATTATTTGACAGAAACAAGTATAATAAAAAAATGTAGCCCTACATCCGTTATTATTCTATATACCTAAATAAAATTGCTTTATTTTTTATTTACTTTTGCGTTATTATGAAACGATTCATACTAGGGCTTCTTAAACGGTCCCGTTATCCCGGTATCCCGTATGAAAAAATACATCCCGTTATCCCGGGATTTCAACCCGGGAATCTCGCTTTTTCCGGAGAAGGAATATTTAGTAATTAACGACGTGGTAACGGCATTACAGCCATTAAAAATTGGTATTGAGGGACTTCGGCGCAACACTACTTGAAGCAGAGGGTGTATTTGTGTTTATTTTGGATGAGTTACGCAAAAACAATACTAGTTTTTGTCTAAAATTCTGGAATCTGTCCAACAGAGAATTGTCGAACGAAGGAATAATAATTTAGTTGGCTTACTAAAATACCTAAACAACTCATCAAATTATAACACCAATGACGCACCCAGGAAATTTTCATGGGGGGGGGGGTGGTGGTAGACAAAAAAAAGTGAAGATATAAAAAAAAGTTCCACGCTTCTGAAATACAAGTGATGACTAAAAAAAAAGTCCTCAATTGTAAAATAAAAGTGCTGAGCAAAAAAAAAAGGTCCTCATCACTACTTTTAAATCCATATTTACCTAAAATCATAATGCTTAAAAATTAAAAAAATTGGTGTTTCCATCCTTCGTTATTTCGTTCCAAGTTATTTGCTAAACTTTTTGTTGCAAATGCGGATTCTTGTAGTATGGAAAATTTAGATAGTAGTGGTGATGAGGCTAAAAATTCACTGATGGCAAAGCGAGAAATCACGTTTGAATTATCACTTTATCAGAAGTTGTTTTTTTTTTAAATTAATTTTTTTGGTCTAAGCTACGATGGCCACTAACCAGGATATCTTTATTATTGTCAAACATCCATGCCATCACCGGGATTCGAACCCGAGCCCCCATGGTTAGCAGTCAAATGAGCTGACCACTACGCCATACTTCATCAGAAGTTGGATGTTGCTATTTCGAATGTGACACGAGCTGAGAATGACGAAGGTTTTCTATATGACGTCAAAAACATCGCAAAAGAAATGAATATCTACAAGGTGTCTCAAAAGAAATTTTATATTTATTTAGCTTACTGCGTGAACGCAACGTATCCGAGGGGCGCGGGGATTATGTCAATCAGTAGCCTGGCTCTTAAGAATTTAGTCGCTATGGAGCGTTTCTCGGGAGCAGACCGCGCGTTATGCGTGCGATAGTTTTACAAAAACGGTGATTCGGCGACTGTAGCGCGTAGAAAATTCTGCAGTATTCGAGGTTTTCGCCACTTAAATGATGCGCCAAGCATTCCTCTCATTCGACATTGGGTTAAAAAGTTTGAAGAGACTGGTACAACGCTGGATTAATCAAAATCCGGGCGACCTAGGTCATCAAGAACGGTAGAAAACGTGGAGAATGTTAATCAGTCTGTTCGTGACGACCCGAACCTTTCAATTCGGAAGCGCGCAAGTCCTTAAATGTGCATAGATCATCATTACATCGCATTATGCACAAAGACCTAAAGCTGCACCCCTACAAAATTCAATTGGTGCAAGAATTAAAGCCCCAAGATGCCAGTCAGAGGCTTAATTTCGTAAATCAGGTGATTGAGCGATTTTCAACGTTTACCAACATTTTGTTTTCGGATGAAGCTCATTTTCATCTTAATGGCCACGTAAATAAGCAGAATTGCCGCTACTGGAGTGCAACGAATCCGAAACGCAAACATCAGAAACCCCTACATTCGCCTAAAGTGCCCGTATGGGCTGCGATGTCGGCGCGAGGAATTATCGGCCCTTACTTTTTTGAAGACGAAAGGGGGCGTGCAGTTACAGTGAATTCAGAGCGTTATGTGGAGATGTTAGACAACTTCTTGGTACCTGAACTGCAAAACTTTCCTGGCTATAACCAAAGAACATGGTTCCAACAGGACGGAGCAACTTCACACACGTCCAATATGTCTCTGCCACGTGTTCGTGAAATTTTCTCAGGCAAATTGATCTCCCGGAGAGGTGACATAAATTGGCCTCCACGCAGTCCAGATTTAACCCCTATGGACTTTTTCCTATGGGGTTATCTTAAATCTAAAGTTTACGCCAATAAACCGACTTCACTGGCGCATTTGAAAGAAAATATCCGTCACGAAATGGCAGCCATCCCTGAGTCCACCTGCCGAGACGTCATAAGTAATTTTACTGTTCGATTAAATGAGTGCCGAGAACGCGAGGGTCTACATTTAGACGATATTATTTTTAAGAAATAAATCCCCAAAAAGTGTATTTTAATAATTAATAAACATTTTTTCTATATACAGCTTACTTTTTTTTTAATCGATCCACTAAATATAAAATTTCTTTTGAGACACCTTGTATAAAGCAACGGGAAAACGCACCAATAAATTATATGATGCACTAATGACCATTCCACCGGCATCCATTGAATTTGAAAGAGCCTTTTCTGCAGCAGGTCTTTTCGTCACAAAAATTCGGTGATAACTCCATTGACACCTTATGTTTTTTGAAAAATTATTATAAAGCTTTTTGTATTATTATTTAAGTTTTTGTATTATTATTTAAGTTTTTCTAAATAAAAATAATCTCTTTTTTGTAAATTATTAGTAATATTTTTTAGAATTCTGAATCTGAATTAAAGATATTTCTGCACCCACAACATACTTATGGACTAATTAGTTGTATTCATGCAATTTTAAAAACCCCGAGAGATCCCGGAATCCCGGGAATAGAGCAAATTTCATCCCGGGATTTTAAAATTGCGGGAAATGAGAAGTAATATAAAAATTAATTACTGTTGTGGTTAACAAATTTTATGTTCAACTCCACGAGCAGCGCCGTGTAATCTGCTAGTATTGTATAAAAATTGTGCCAATTCTACTGACCCTGGGGAAGGTCGAGGCCTGTCGCCCCCTCCTTGCCTGCGCCACTGATAATAACTTTAAATGCCAGAATAAATTAATTTAAAGAAACATCCCTATTATCCTGTAATTTTTATTCAAATTCAACACTCCTAGAGTCATCTGTCGGAGTATAGTGGAACTAACTCACCTCTCGTACAGCTTGCTGGATCGCCTGCTCGGTGTAGGAGCGCGGTATACTGGAGTACCTTCTTTTCATCTCCCTTATTTTCTCATCCTCCTTCCTCTTGGCGCACAATGTATATTTCGGATCATAGTCTCCTGGTCCAGGCATTCCATAATCACCTGTAGGTTTTCTGCCAACCATTTTATACCAGACACAACCGGCATATTTTTTTGAATTGTAGTTTAGTTCTCCCTGTAAAAAGTATATATATGAAATATATATGTAAATTAAACTTTTGCAAAACTGTTCCAAAACTTGCGCTAGGGGCAGAGCCGTGTTTTGGCGCCCTTAGCAAATAAAAACAAGGTTCTCACCTCTCAAAATTCAAGTGATGAGCAAAAAAAAAGGTCCACACCTCCCGAAATCTAAGTGACGAGCAAACAAAAAAGGTCCTCACCTCCCAAAATCTAAGTGATAGGCAAAAAAAAAAAATCCTCACCTTCACAATGGCGCCCCTTAATCAAGCCCGTCAGCGCCCTTTTCCTAAGTGCGCCCAGGGCCGTCACCCCCTCCGCCCCCCCCCACCCTTACTGCGGCTCTGGTTAAATCAACTTATTTTTTATCTACATGACGATTTAAGAAGAAACAATTTTATTATCCTGACTGGTCAGGATCATTCACATTTTTTTGCCTTAAATAGTAAACAATAAACATGTTTTCATAAAAAATTGTTAATTTACACATTTCAACATGTAGGCCTTGTTACGTTACCACAATTATTACAAGTTAGAATACATTAGCTGACCCCACACTTATTTATAAATAGTTAGTTAGTTAGTTAAATTTTTCGGCGCACAGCAACAAAGGCTATTTGCGCCTAACGCAGCCCATTTACATGACTACACTAAATATTAAAAAACAATCAATAAATAAATAAAATCAGTAAATTTACGCATACTTAATAAAAGAAATCTTGCACTGACAAACACACTTAGGGCCGAGAGTTCCAGTTCCTAATAAACTCCCTAATAGTTATTTGACACATAATATATTTATGAAGCTAATAAATTTATTGGTGATTTCCAAGTTACAAAATCCTTCTAATAGTTTATTAGCAACATAATTTTTTGTTTTTGCATTGGTATTTCTTATGAAGATAGTAACACGGTGCAAGAGGGATAGAGCTATACGTAAATTTGTAGAGCTAAAGTGAGATGAAATTTTGACACTGAATATTTTGACATTAAATATTTTGACAATAAATAGTTTGACTTGACATTCAATGACATTACGTATATTTTTTGTGTTACTGTTAAAATGACAATTAAACGGCGTTCAACAAATTTTATCACAGAAAAATACGACAATATAGATAGAAGAGAAGTTAATAAAAATAGCATTTTATAATACAAAAGTGACTGAAAATAAGAAGACAGCCATATTTTGCTTTATTTTACATTCCTTAAACAATATGAATTAAACTTATCAGCAATTTTCAGCCACACATCTTTATTATTCTGCCAATAATTGCGTCTGTCTTCTTATTCTCTATCATTTTTATATAAATAGTAATGCTTAAAGTATTGTTTGTACTGTATTGTAATCGTAATTGAAATAAATACATATGTAAAAATAAAAGACAATGTTTATTTAAAAATATATATTTATATATTGTTCTTTATATATCACATTTACAATAAATGCCCAAAATATTCTAAAAACGGTTGTCCATAATTTATAAATTCACCCAAACAGATCGTCGATTTCGCCAAAATACAACTTAAATGTATATAAAACACTAAAATCACCATTATATAAATGTTTAAAAACTACACATTCGTATATTCTTTTAAAATTATACGGTTTTTAATTAAAATTGAAATATTAACACATTTTGCGAACTTGTTTTTGGTTATATGTCACTTTATTAAGCACTTCATGTTGCCTATAAGTTATTAGACAAATAAGCCTGTTTATTAGCAACCTAATAACTATTTAGGGGTGGAACTCTCGGAAAAAAAATTATGTTGCTAATAAACTTATTGGACAGTTTATTAGCAACTGGAACTCTCGGCCCTTATTTATAAATAACAACTCATTAATGTTAATTGATAGATTATGTACTTTTCATTTGATAAGATAATCTGCTGTCGTCTTGCATTGTACAAGTGAACGCGAGCGAATAATAAACCATTTTATATGTGACTGGGTGTTTTATTTAAATAATTGTTATTGAAAAGTGACACGCTCTTATATGCTAACTGGTGGCCAAATTATTTTATTAAATATTGCAGCATAGTTTGAACTTATTACGTATATTTTAGTGTTGAATTGATGTTACAATGTCAACATAAGTTGTGAAAAATTATAAAAGCAGAACAAAGCGTGTTTTTGGCCAGAGTTTCGAACAGTTATTTTTTTCGTTTCGGTTTTTGTTCCGGTTCAGTTGAAAAAAAAAAAATATATCAGGTCGGTTCCCGTTTTCAATCCGGCAAAAATAACGGGTTTTTTGGGTTTTTGGTTTTCGGTTCAGTTCCGAGCGATAAATTTTTTAATGCTTTTATTTGTATTAGAAATTTATTTTCTACTATAATTTAGAAAAACATTGTATTCCTTATTTTGTAATAATTATACCAAGGCCGCTGCCAGGGGGGTTCTGGGCGTTCACCCCCTTCCCCCCCGTCGATTTTCGTTTATATAATAATTAACCTAAAAGTTATTCCATTAATTTCTTTATTATAAATTATCTATAATATAATACGCTAACGTGTGTCCCTGCGTGGGTGCGTGCTATGACGTCAAAAACAAATTTGAAGCGAGATTTCGAAATGTAACGAAATATTCCGAAGCTAACCGATACACTTCGGTTAGCTTGACATATAACGCGTGATACTAATAGTTGTTAATTGATACGTTTACACAAAAATAATATAAATTATAATAATAATAATAATAATACTGAGGGATACTTTGTTATTCGGAAACCAGAAACAAATTTCTGTGGAAGAAGAGCATAATAATAATAATAATAATAATCTTTATTAAAATTATTAGTAGCAGAAAAATAATTATTTTAAACAATATTTGGTTTTGATGAAAGTATGTAAGAAAAGTGTGACTTTCTTTTCTTTATTATTATTTTTTCAATGCTTTATTATTTTTTTATTTCTACGATTAACGTTTTAAATTATCTAACGTTTTAAATTTTCAAAAATGTAAATTTAATGCAGTGAGTACAACATGCTTTGCTAAAAATGAATAATTTTTACCAAAAATTACCGGCCGAGTTTGATCATTCATATCAGCGCCACTAGGTGACAACTTATTTGTGTAAATTTAAAATTGGTTCGAAATATTTAAAATATTTTGGTAAAAATTACAAATTTTTATTATCTGTCCCATTTTGCAATACGAAACTAAGAGAAAAATTTCATTTTTATGTTGTATATTTAAAATATCATCTTAGGGTGGTAATTCTGAAGTGGCACCTTTCAAAATATTTGACATGTCTATCACAGTTTTGACATGTCAATCGCAATTTTTACAAGTCAGTTTGTTATCTGACATATATAGTTTTTGAGTAAATATAACCTCGATATAATAAAACTTAACCAAATATTTAAAAGCCAGATTTACAAGTTCACATGTTTCCATAAAAGTATATTTACACCACAACAGTCACCAAAGTAACCAGATCTAGTTTCGTATTACAAAATGAGACAGATTATACATTCAATAGTTTGCACCTTTGAAGTTGTATGTCAGGTTGGTATTAAAACATTTCACTTAAAATGTCATTCCATTTGACATATGCCATAAAGATAAATGATATCTTAGTTATAATGATCATAACCAACAAATTTGAAGTAAGTTTTACAGCGTAAGGAATATTTTGAAATGACAAATTTACATTTAAAAGTCAGTACTACACTATAAAAGTAACCAAAATAACCAGATCTGGTTTGACCTTACAAATGTGAACGCAATATATTAAAGCGGGCAAACAATTAAATTTGACTGTGTAATAGTTTCTCACGATTTATTTCAAACTGATTTGAGATATAGTGTAAGTACGCTTTTCTCCGCTTGTGTATTTTTCCGTGTGCGCTTTTATTTCGTGTGTGTATTTTTTCTTGTGCGCTTTTTTCCGTGTGCGTATTTTTATATTATATAAGAAATTGGAAATTTTTTTTTGATAAATATATTTTAAATTTAACGTCTCAAAACATTTTTAGTTTTAACATTATAAATGTAATGCACTGAGTGAAAATGAATCGTTTTCCCATCTTAAAAAGTTAATGAATAAATAATTCGGAATAATACTCATTATTTGTCCAGTTTTTATTAACGGGCGAAGAGTTGATTCAATTTGAATTGGATGAAGTAAGGCGTATGGCTAGAGAAAGAAGTCTGAGGTGTCGAGCAAGTTCCCCATTAAGGTAATGATGTGTTAGTACTTAATATATTACTGATTTTTTACGGAAATATATTAATTTAATTTTCATATAATTTAATTTTTAGTAATAAAAAGGCTGAATTTTATTTTAAATTGTTTAGTTTTTATCAAATAAGTATATGATTATTCCGTTCCTGAAACAACCTAGGCAATTACTGTTCCCATGTCGACTTAAGAAAACATAACTCCTGTTTAGTTCCGCTTAAAGCAATAAAACCGATTTTATATCTGGATATAAATTTAAAGTTACTTACTGAAGGCACATCATAGAAAGCTGGTCCCAAAGTTTGATCATATTCGTTTGCTGGTATTTTAATAATTTGATCATCTTCTCCAATAAAATATCCATTTTCATCAATTTTTGTCGGTATAGTTGGAGCGCAATCTTCAGTAGTAAATTGGACAGAACATAGATACAAGTTACCAATACCACGTTCTCTTCTAACAGGTTTACATTTCTTGGTCTGAATTTGTGGGTCGTAAGCTGTTGGAGATGGGTTGTCCCATATTGCTTCTTTGTATGGAAATCTTCGGGCCGTGAATTGTAAACTGTTTCCATTCTGAAAATGTTAAAATTATTAAAAAAGTTATATGTACAAATATTAACTGAAATTTTAAGGTTACATAAGATCTAGCGAGAATTTTTATATATGATACCTGGAAATAACTGAAAATTAAAGAGAAAGAAGCAGAGCGGGGAGTGACATAAAAACCAACCTAATGAGAAAGAAAGCGAGAGAGGAGAACAAAGAAATTAGTCCAGGAAATTGGCATTCAAAACAGTAGTTTTGCGGGAGTTATGGAAATTGGTGGGTTGAATAGGTTGAGGCAGTGATGCACCCAGGGGACCCCCCCCCCTAAAAAAGAAGGAAATAAAAATAAAAACATACAAACAGACTAGAAAATTTTCACCATCGTCTTAGGTAAATAAGAGGTGTGTAAATTAAGTAACCGGACTGATTTAAAAAAAAAAAATTATACGAATAGAATTACAATTCAGTATTGTCTCCTTCAAAATAATTTCCTTGGGAAGCCACACAGCGCTGGAGACAGTTTTTTTATTCCTCATAGCAGTGTTGGAACTCGGATACTGGAATAGTTTTCAGCTGGTTGGTTAACAGACGTTTGAATGTTTTCGAGTGTCCCAAAATGACATCCCTTGAGGTGATTTTTCAATCTTGGGAAGAGGAAAAAGTCACAAGGACTCAAGTCAGGCGAATAAGGAGGCTGAGGAGCCACAGGAATGTTTTTAGGTGTAAATTGTGAAAGGTTTTTTGAAACCATTTTTGCGCATACATTTCTCGTCCCCAATTCATTGGTCAAAATCTGATGAATGGTAGAGTGAGTCAAATTCAACTCTTCCCCGATCTTTCTGACTGTCAACCGGCGATCTGAACGCACAAGATCCCGGATTCTGTCGACATTTTCATCGTTTCTTGAAGATGAAGGCCTTCCGCTGCGTGATTCATCTTCAATCAATTCTCTTCCTTCTGAAAATGCCTTAAACCACAAAAAAAACCTGGGTCCTTGACAAAACACTGCCTCGGTAGGCCTGCTGAAGTTTTCCAAAAGTTTCCGTTGCACTGTACCCAAGTCTGAAATAAAACCTGATAGCACACCGTTGCTCGAAATGAATGTCACTCATTTTTCGAACACACTAGAAAAAACTGTTTCACGAAAAAAATCGCTACGGACAACAAAAATTCTATAGCGAGTTTAAACTCAAGTAACGCGCAAGTACAAGGTACGCGCTGATGCGATAACTTACAGAATAGAAAATTATATGTTACAAAAATATTAAATATACAATGAAATCGAATCTATGTAATTGGAACAGACTTACAATACGTTTTCCGTCATAAATACATTGAATATTTATTCCCAACTTTACATTTGTGGCACTGGTGTCCCAAAAAAAAAGGTTCCTGGGTCCTCAGATGGTTTCTTGGCAGGTGTTGATGCACAAAAAATTAAATGATAACACCAAGAGGGTGTAAGATCACTTAAACCGCGATGGAGACGCGTAATTTAACTTTGAAACTGTAATAACAATTCGGCAAGCGATGTATTCACTGAGCATGTCAGTGAATACTTCGCTTGCCTTAGTATTCTTATCAAATCATTTTTACATAATTTTAACCAACTTTGCTTATTTTTTCAGAAATAGGCAAAAGAGTTTTACATAAAAATTTCAATTCTGTAGGTATGATATTATTTAAAGATTTACATGTTAAATTTAAGGTCTAAATTTTTCCCGTTATACATGTGATAATTTGCACAGACTTGGTCAAAAAATTTAAAAATAGTAAAATTTGGACTTGGTCACTTTTTGGTCAAAACCACAATGGACTTCTTTTGTACAAATTGCTTGAAATCTTAATCTTAACCAGTCAATGTAACCAAAATAATGTCTGTATGTTATTTCAAGATTGTCACCAAGTTAATGTCTGTTGTTATTTCAAGAAGCTAAATTTTACCTTGATATGTTTTCTCAATTTTGCATTGTATAAAAGATCATATGATTCTCCTGCTCCGGAAGTGTTTCTGCGTGCCCAACTGTTAAACGGTGCATTCACAACTGAAACAATTAAATTGTCCAATAAAAGGAGGCGTTAGTAACATCGGAATAAATTTTGAGTAATATTGCGCTGAAATGATATATCTTTTCATGCAACAAAAGAAGTACTACTAGAAGTATATGACAAGAAACAGGCAATAAATAGCATCGTTAGTAATACAAAAACGAATGCCTCAAAAGTATGCGTGGTACTATTTAATTGTTGTGTATCAGTAGCGGAGAGTGGTGCCTCGACCTTACAACAGTGTTTTTCAACCCGTGGTCCGCAGAAAATTCCTGCCAGTCCGCGAAATATTTCGACCGAATCATGGAGATGCACACTTTTATTCACGAGTATGTAGCACATTTTTTTAGTTGACGCAGAAGCTAACTTTTGTCTAGACCATGATTTATTTAATATTTACTAGCCCCAATACAACGCCTCTCGCGGCTATTTTTATTACTTCTGAAGAAACTAGCTCTTTGGAATAGTCGCTTATAAGAGGAATATATAGAAATGTTTCCACTATTGGAAGAAGTTTTGATTGCTGCCGATGTCAACCAGAAAGTCATATTCAACAATAAGTCAACATTTAAGAGCATTCGCTGAAAATTTTAATAGTTATTTCCCTGAAAATGAGGATCCTCGTAAAGGTAACCTCTAGATAATCCATTCTTGAAACATATAAAGTCATGTGCACTTGATCCTCGTGAAAAAGTAAAGCTTATCGAGTTGTCTTGTGATGTCACTTTGGTGTCCAGACGTAAAATGCTATCATTGTCTCAATTTTGGAAATCGCTAGAAAAAGAATATCCATCTTTGAGTTACAAAGCTGTCAAATTGTAATTTTTTCGACTTCCTATTTGTGCGAAAAGATTTTTTCAATGTCAATTATAAAAACCAAACAGAGAAATCGAATGGATGTTAACGCAGCGCTTTGTCTCTCATAAACAACTCTGCAGCCACATATATCAAATTTTCTAACAAAGAAGCAGCAGCAAAAAAATCGCACTAAAAATTGTAATTATATAACTGTATAACAGATAATTTCATTATCATTGTCAAAAAATCGATTAAAACAATGAAATTATAGCTAAATTTATTTCACGCCAGTTGAAATTTTTATAATGAATAGTTTATATATTATAGTAAATAAAAATAATCGTCTGCTGCCGCCATAACGGGGTAAAGATCGTCAGTTACATCATTGATTACATTATAAAATGATTAGGCCAAATGCTCGCTCAGCAATTATAATCCCTCAGCTGACGGTCTTACCCCCATTGTGCAAACAGCTGATTGTTGTTTTTAATATTCTAATTATATAATAAGTTCGATGTATTAGTTTCATTGAATTTAAAATGGCTTTACATCATTTTTTTTTTCTTCTTTATTTATTTATTTATTTTTATTTATTTATTCTGATGTGTTGAATACGAGACATGCCCAACACAACAACTACATTAAAATACAATATACAAAATTTAAACAAGTTTTAAACAAAGTAAAACCAGAAAAGAAAAGTGATTAACCAAAAATTAATAAAATGAAAAATTCAAAAAAAAAAGAAAATAAATAAAAAATAATTAAAAAATGTTTTACAATGTGACAAAATAAGATCAAAATTAAAATTAAAATTAAATGCTTTAAAGGTAAAATTAAGATAAACTATGGTCTATTTCAAAGTACAAAAATGTGTGTAAGAAGATAGGAGCTGTTTGTCCTTGCTTCTGATTGGTTTAGATCATCATCCCTATTACACTGTAAAAATATTGTTTTTAGTCCAAGTTGACAGATGTTCAGTGTCATACATTGGAAATATATATTATTTATATTATTTAATTTTTCTCATATATTTTGTTATTATTTACATATTTAGACTTTCATTTATATTCTTGGCGTAGATTTTATGGAGAAAATTCTCCATGTAATTTGTTTTTACGCAGTTATATATTTTTTAGGTTATCTGACATATAAATATTTTTTGACACTTGAAAATTAACAGATCAAGAGAGAGGACTACTGTGAGGCCAAAAGACAGCCCAGCTGATTGTGCCCAAAGAAGAAGTTATTGATATAATTTTTAGACCTTCATATATACATATTTTTTAAATTTGTATTTACAATAATTATTTAAATAACTTTAGCTCTGAAGATATATTGTTTGTTTTATTGCTTTGTTCAAACTCTTTTAGCCAAATCTCTCTTTTTATATATAGTACATATTTGTTAAAATTAATATTTTTTTTTAACTTTTTCAAATTTCCCATTAAACTGAATTTATGTCATATAAATAACGTAAGTGTATTATCTGCCTTATTTATTTCAATATCTTATTAACCTTTTTTATATTAAAAAAAAAATCACTTGCTAACCCAGTTGCTACGCCCATGTCCTAGTTGTAACTTATTTTAAATTTCCCGCTATACTGAATTTGATCAGTGGGTGCATTCGAGTTGTACAGAGTAGAGCGAGCGCTGAGCGAACAGTTGATGGTGACGTCATGAATAGAACACGAACGGAGCACAGCAACTCGAACACGGAGCGAGCGTTCTTGTGATGTAATGTTCATAAAATCTAACCCTACAATTTTAGGCGACGTTTTTACTGTCAGATTAGTTCACGTCAGTCATGAATCAAAATTATATACCTCGATTTTTCCTTGATTATTTTTTTAATGTAGAAGAAATAAAATTAATTAAAAATTAAATAATAATTAATGAATTAATTTAATGAATTTTTTCCATTTTAATTTTATGCACGGTGTATTTTAATAATTTTTTTGCGGTTTACAGAACGTCACAAATACATAAAATGGCCGTACTCTGTAGCCATAGACAAATAACAATATTATTTGTCTATTGTTATTTGTCTAATGGCCGGTATTATAAAGCAAAATAGTTTGCTACTAAATTTTAGTTAAGAGTTAAACTAATTTAAACCATAGATTTCGGTATTATAAAAGTTGGTTTAAAAAAGTTCCCAACTAAATCTACAAACTAAATTAGTTGACAGAATTTCTGGGTACTAAATTATAGTTGGCAACTATATTTGTATTAAATTTAAATAATAAGCATTTTGTTTACATTGAAATAACTTGTTTATATTATTTATACTAAAATATATACTTGATAATAATAACTGCAAAGTAAGGATAATATTGTATATATATAAAAAAAAAAATTCATATTAGTAGATTTATATACATAATCAACATAAATTTACATATTATGTCATCAGTATCATCTGTCAGTAGTGTATCATCTGTCAGTAGTGTTTCATCACCATCCGTTATGTTCCATTAATTTAGTTTTTCAATAACACTAACATTATCAGTTTTTTTGTTTTCCACTACATTTTTATATTTATGTACTATATCAATTAATTGCTCTTTTTCAATTTCTGTATAGTTTTAACTTCTATCCCGTTTTTTTTTTATTTCCATTTGAAAATTCTTTTTCACTGTCAAAATTATAGGTAGGCATCTACCGGTCAGTTGTATAACTAACGTTCGGTCGGTAAATCTTGACACTAAATTGTTTTAGTTGTGAACTAGTTACTTAGTTGGCTGTTCTGATTTATAATACCGAAATTAAATAACTTGTTATTTTAGTTATCAACTAAATTTAGTTTGCAACTAGATAGTTGGTCCTTTGGTTAGGTTTTTATAATACCGGCCATAAGGCTATTATTTTTATTTTATTTATAATTTAATTTTAAACTTTCATTTCTTTCCCGCCGTTCCCCCACTTTTTTACGTCATACTCCATATGCTCGGTCTTAAGGTGCCGTTGCGAAGCCTATCTTGTCATAACATCCGCCGCCCGGTGTCCGTAGGCGCCACTAGTCAAACTTAGAGAGAGATAGTTAGCTCGAATATTTGCCAAAACAGCTATCAAAACTTGCTTCTAAGCAGATAACAGGTTGATGAGTATTTTGAAATTTAAATCGCATATACAAAATACTTGTATAGTCAATACGCTACATATTAAAGTCAGTATAGCAAATACAGTATTTTTTAAAAGCAGAAATTTTTTCTTATTTTGTTAGGTCAATATGCCACCCAGACGTAGACCTTTATCCAAAAGTCACAAACGAACTAAAAAAGCGAAATGTCAAGATCCTCCATATTTTGTAAATAAAAAAATAGCCATCGCTGGTGAACTTCAATCATAATTGTTACATTTAGGGGCAGACTTGAATTTAAAAATAAAATTACCTAAAATTTTAGCATAGTCAATGGCGAGTCAGTACAATAACAAAATAATTAATATTATTTTAAAAAAATTTATGTGAAGTGTGAATTTTCACACATTTCAGGGTTTCGCAGGTATTTAGTAAGTGAATAATGATTATTTGGAATGCCAAAACAAATTTTATGTTACAATATTTCTTTTTTTTGTTAATTTTAATTCGAATGCCTAATACCATTATGTAAGTTTCTAAATATGTGCAGTATTTTTTATTATATAGCAAGGTTCAAAAAAAATTTGAAAAAATTCCTCTTAGATAGATATATAATCTAAAAATATTTAGTGAAGGCGTAATGCTGAGTGTGTAGGACATATTTTGCTTTGTAGTATTCATTGTAAAATGAACAATATTTTAAAAATAATTTATCATCTCTTAATCTAAGAGCTTTAAAAACAAATTTTATGTTAAAATATTTTTATGTTAATTTTAATTCGAGTGCATAATACCATTATTTAGGTTTCTTAATATGTGCAGTATTTTTTTTATATAGCAAGGTTCATTAAGATTTTGAAAATTGCGCCTATGGCTTCATTGGTTGTTTCTAGTCATAGCTCCTCCCTTTGATTTCGTGTACATTCAAACAGAATTAAATTATAATTTCAACAATTTCCACTGGTTATTAAATTTACGCTTTTAAAAATTAAATGCAACATTTGCCAAAATATAACTAGAATTTTGAAAAAATAATTTAAACAAAATAAAAATGCAAAAAAAATAAATAAATAATAATATTGTCTCTTCTCGTGGGATTCGAACTCATTTTCTTGGGCAGAACGCTAGTACCGTAACCATTGCACCAAGATACACGTTACAGTTTAGTGTGTTATATAACTATAAGTTTTCAACATTATTAGCAAAAAAACACAAAAAATGCTTTTTTTCCAAAAACATAATCTGATCAAAAATTCCTGTTGTACTATTCCGGTTCACACCAATGTACATTACTTAGAATTTTTTCAGATTTTTAGTTTAAACCATCTGGGCTACAGGTGTGGGACAAATTTTTTTTTGCACAATTTTGGCAAAAATCGCTTCAAAATAATTTATTTTGCAAAAATAAAAATTTGATCGTTAATCCACGTACCAAAGGCTTTCATTTGATACCCTACTCAGAATTTTAAAAAAATATATTTTTTTTCGATGAGCACATATTTGTTTATATTTTTAGGGGGATATGTTTTTTATATGTTTTAGTATTTTTCCTATGTGCGGGTCAAAGAGTTGTATAAGCATGCCAAATTTCAACTCTCTAGCTTTAGCCGTTTGGCTACAATTTTTACCGAACAGACAGACAGACAGACGATAAAATGACGGTATAAGGGTTTTTTGGTCATACCTACAAAACCCTAAAAAAAGACATTTATATCAGGGCCTCGAACCGTTATTTTTTTCGTTTCGGTTTTTGTTCCGGTTCAATTAAAAAAATATGTATCAGTTCGGTTTTCGTTCCGGCAAAAATAACGGTTTTTTCGGTTTTCGGTTCAGTTCCGAATATTTTTTAAATTTTTTATTTGTATTAGAAATTTATTTTCTGCTATAATTTAGAAGAAAAATGTATTCTCTATTCTGTAATGATCATATCAAGGTCGCTGCCAGGGAGGGTTTTGGGCGTCGACCCCCCCCCGCAAATAATAGATGCGTATTTTTTTTTACTTATCAGTTAAAATATTACGATTTTTTTCTGCTCATCAGTTTAAAAAATAATCCCAAATAAAATGTATTTTATATTTTGGATCACTCCCATAAACATTATCTTTTTTCGGTTCAGCAAAAATAACGGTTTTTTACGGTTTTCGGCTCGGTTTTTGCGAATTTCATGTATCTATGTCCAAGCAACGTTCTGTCGAATAAAAAATACCCATTTACTCCTTTAAGGGTGAAATTAAAAAAAACTCAAAATTATTTAGAGATATTTTAAAATGACATCTATGTGCCATTTTAAATACTATGACTCAACAAACACAGGACATACGACGGGATGTATATTTCACCCCGAATGTAGATTCGCCCCTTTAGGGGTTGATTGGGAAAAAAAAATCCTTTCTGCAAGTTTTTTGCATTTGTATGGGTAATCTTTATATGCAAAAATCAAGTCGATATTTTATTGGTCCTAAGAACATTAAGGAATCTTTGAAATCTAATTTGACCCTTTAAGGATGCAATTTTAAAAAATTGTCAAAACCATTTCGAGATATTTAAAAAAGACAACCATCAGCCAAAAAGAAATTTTATGACTCAACAAATACAGGAAATACGACGGGATGTATAATTAAGTCCGAATGTAGATTCACCTATTTAGGGCTTGATTAGGACAAAATCCTGAAATAAGGTTTTCGGCATTTGTATTGGTAATCTTTATAAGAAAAAACCAAATCGATATTTTACTGGTCCTAAGAGAAATTAAAGAATCCTTGAAATCATAATTCACCCCTTTTCACCCTTTAGGGGTGACATTTTAGAAAACTGTCAAAACCATTTCGAGATATTTTAAAAAGACACCTATGTGCCAGAAAGAAACGTTTTAACTCAACAAACACAGGAAATACGAAGGGATGTATAGTTCACCCCGATTGTAGATTCACCCCTTTAGGGGTTGATTAGGACAAAATCCTGATATAAGTTTTTTGGTATATGTATGGATAATCTTTATAAGCAAAAAGAAAGTCGATATCTTATTGGTCCTAAGAGATATTATTATATTATTCTGATAATAAACTATATTTTAAACTTTTTCGGCTATTTTATTTATTGCCTTACTGAATAAAAATAAAAATGTCATTTTACCTATTTGTTATTTGAACGTTTAGTTAAAATTATATACTTTAGATTTACTTTTAAATATATCATATAAATTATATTTACCAAGTATTAATATTTGTTTATGTAGCAAAATAATGCTAAATAGAGTCTAATCTAATCAGTTTATGGCTAGCCATAAAAGAAACTAATGCTTCCATTGGCGAAGCGCATGTGGAAATAAATTTGATATAGAAGCGCACGGCCCACAGTCTAACGGATAACAGCTGAACTATTTTTAACATTGATACAGATACAGAAAATTATATTTACCAATTCATCTCGAAAACTATTTAGTTTTAATGAAAAATATAAATATAAGGTTGTTCTACTATAAATTCTGATCGCTCTAAAGGAAACCAAATTCTTTTCAAATTTGTTGTTTTTAAGATTAATAGGAATGTGTTTGTATGCATGCAAATCTAGCGAAAAACTGGTTTGCGTCCCCGATTGAATCGCCGCCTTAAAACCTCGAACACATAGAGCGCACTCTAAATGCTCGCTCGATCGCAAAACGAATGCAATTGAGTGTACTCCGAGCGTCAAATCGAACACGTTTGAGTGTACAGAGCGTGCTCGGAACGCTCGGAGCGTCAAATCGAATGTACCCCGTGTGAACCAATACTATGATAATATTATAAATGTATTGTCAATATACAACATAAAAAATGAACTTTACCTGTTAGTTACGTATTACAAAATGAGACAGATAATAGTAGTTTTTAAATATGTTGAAAAAGGGTCTATTATCATCGGTGCATTATTTAAAGAGCTAGTAAGACGAAAAAGTGGTGACTTTTGACCAAGTTGACCAGTTTATGACAGGTTTATACAAGCGACTGACGTATAATCCCCCACTACGCACACAGCTGACTTTTATTATTATTATTATTATCATCACTAAACAATAACTGTGTAAATTTTCAAGTGGCTTGAAATGACTTTTGAATATCTTTTTTTACAAGATGTGTATTTTCTCACGACCAGTCCCACCACTACTAACGCAGCTGACGCTTAGATAGTCAATTTACTACCCGAAAGTAATAATATCTAGTAGGAATCAATCGGGATGATATGTCCAGGTCACTTGCAACGGTGCCTCCCGGACTATTCGATTGTGTTCGTTAATATTTCCACATCTATCGAGCATATTCGTTTTTAAGTATGCTCGCGACTAATGATAATTTTCTTTCATGTAGGCGCAAATAGTCTTTGTTGCTGTGCGCCAAAATTTTTAACTAGCTAACTAACTCTTATTCCATATAACAAGCCTTCGTACACGCAATATTATATTCTTTATTGTACGAACACACTCTAAAAACTATATTTGTTTTATATTTGTGTTAAAAATGTTACTTACGAGCACTTTTACAATAATTGAGACCAGTGTCACATGTTATGTAAGCCCCGGGACCAAGAGCATCTGTAGTCCCAGTCAGGTTCATCTGATATTTCCTTTCCGCGTATCCACCAAACATTGTCACTCCTTAGTTTGTTCAATATAAAGAAATTTAACACCTTAAATGGGTTGAAAACGTCACATTGACGCTATAAAAATATAACAGAATTTTAGGTTAGATGAACAACAGAATATCCAACATAAACATGGCCTCCTTATTTTTACCGACCGCTAACATATTTATTTTACTTTATTTTTTTTTTATGGCCTTTGCTGCTTTGGCAATTACCCAGGACAATTTTTATTCTTTGAAAATTTCCATGCCTGAACGGGATTCGAACCCGAGACCTTAACAACGCAGAGCACATGTGTTACCACTACGCTGCGCTGGTCGGCAACCGCTAACATATACGGAGTGATTATTTAATGGCGAGACGACGTCATTGGAAGTTTTAATAATTTGCCGTTTCATACACATCGTAGCAGGCGATTATGCGCGCATGCGCATAATCTTTTTTTCTTCATAATAAAATTTTCTTCAAGGTTATTATAATCATAGTATTCTGCTAGGAGGCACGCAAAATTCGGTGACGTCGTCTCGCCATTAAATAATCACTCTGTATAAGGGAGGTATTGTGATCATACCGATTTTGACATTTTGAGATTTAGATGGATCTCCACGAATTGAGGTCCTTACATAACGTTTTGACTATTTTTAGCATGATGTCTGTCGGTCTGTCTGCCTGCCTGCCTGTCTTTCTGTCTGTCTGTCTGTCTGTCTGTCTGTCTGTCTGTCGTCCATCTGTCTGTCTGTCTGTTCGTCCGCCTGTCTGTGTACACGTGCAGAGGAAATTCGGCTAAAAGGATTTTTATGAAACTTCATATTTAAGCTTTTGACATCAATCAGTTGAGTTGATCAACTTTTGGTAAAAATCGGTTAACTAGAAATGGGAGTTTACTCGTGTCGGTTTTAAGATTTTTGCGAATATTTCACAATAAAGAAATATTTCGAAAAAATGCATTGAGCAAAAGTTGCTATAAAAGTAATAAACAACTTTTATTTGAGACATTTTTTGATAAAACGAAAAAAATTTGAAACATTTTTCGAAATTTTTTCTATCTATTTTTAACGACCGCCAACATATATAAGGGAGGTATTGTGATCATACCAATTTTGACGTTTCGAGATTTCGATGGATCTCCACGAATTGAGGTCCCTACATAACGTTTTGACTATTTTTAGCATGATGTCTGTCGGTCTGTCTGTCTGTCTGTCTGTCTGTCTGTCCGTCTGTCTGTCTGTCTGTCCGTCTGTCTGTCTGTCCGTCTGTGTACACGTGCAGAGCAAATTCGGCTGAAAGGATTTTTATGAAACTTCATATTTAAGCTTCTGCCATCAATGGCACGAGTTGATCAACTTTTGGTAAAAATCGGTTGACTAAAAATGGGAGTTTACTCGTGTCGATTTTAAGATTTTTATGAATATTTCACAACAGAAAAATATTTCGAAAAAAATTATTGAACAAAAGTTGCTATAAAAGCAATAATTAATAACTTTTATTTGAGACGTTTTTTGATAAAACGAAAAATTTCGAATAATTTTTGTAAAATTTTCTCAATTTTTTCATACTTATATGTAACGTTTCCATGGTCATGATAAATAATATCTCTGTTAGAAAATATTAGGTCAAGTTATTTCTACTCTGCTGCTAGAATGTACTACTTTATGATGGCGGTCGGTCCTGTGGTGGCCACAGCTGATTTTTTCATACTTATATGTAACGTTTCCATGGTCATGATAAATAATATCACTCTTAGAAAATATTAGGCCAAGTTATTTCTACTCTAGAATGTATTTTATGCAAGTACTTGATGGCGTTCGGTCCTGTGGTGGCCACAGCTGATTTTTTTTATTTTAAGACATTGGCTTCTGGCCTTTTTAGGGTTTTGTAGGTATGACCACCGAAAAAACCCTTATAACGTCACTCATGTGTCTCTGTGTCTGTGTATATATCTGTCTGTCTGTCTGTCTATCTGTCTGTCTGTCTGTCTGTTTGTCTGTCTTTCTGTCCGTCTGTCTGTCCGTCCGTCTGTCCGTCCGTCCGTCCGTCTGTCTGTCTGTCTGTCTGTCTGTCTGTCTGTCTGTCTGCCTGTCTGTCTGTCTGTCTGTCTGTCTGTCTGTACGGTAGAAATAGTAGCCAAACCGCTTAACATAGGAAGTTGAAATTTAGCATGCTTATACAACTCTTTGACCCATATATAGGAAAAATACCCTACGGCTATGGGTTGACACAACTAGTTATATCACTGTTATTGTAATTTTATGAGTTCCCTAACTTTTATTATTTTATTGCTATCTTCAAAATTAATTTGGTACGGACTATAATCGAGTTAGATACAATTTACTGAGATACTATGCTCCAACTCTTTTACCAAGAGAAAGTCATTCGTTATTTTTAAATGAAGTCATTACAAGTTATGTTCAATTAAATCTTGATTAAATTGGAGGTAATTGTAACTTTGACAGGAGACACGCTTACAAAACAAATAATTAAATTACTACACTTAAATTAGGATACAGGCAATTGAATCATTTAGCCCCTGACAATATTAATGGCACACAGTCACACGTTAGCCATAAAAATTCAATACTCGTGAAATACTGCATGTATAATGTACCTTCTAATACTAGTGGTCATATTTTTGTGCAGTAAGAACGGTGTAAGTCAAGAATATTGTAATATCACAGCATGTGAATTTGTGGAAATGTATAAAAATAATGAACTGAATGATGCATTTGGAAATGAAGTGGAAGCTACTAAAGAGACGTTGATAAGGTTGGAAAGAAGGCTTAGATCTTTGGAGCAGCCAGGTAAAATATTTTCATATTTGTAAATTTAATCAAAATGAACCGAGCTTTGCATACAACCAAGGCTGGTGTGCTGCCAACTTGTTCTTTGAATATGGTCCTACGGATTTCATTTCGTTACCTATTTTTTGCTCATCATTTCATTTAGATTTCCTTTTTACCAACCGCTAACATATATAACGGAGGGGTGGTCCGTAACTCTCGGGCATGGGTATGGCTAGAACCTTAACCCTCTGCACTATTCATTATTTTTGGAAAATGAGCTCAAAGTTGGCCAAATAGAAATCTATAACCATAAGACTTATAACTAAACAAAAAACAAAAAATGGTTATTAATTATTTATTTAAAGGGTTTTTCACGAATTTTGCAAAGTACCGATAAGCGGAAAAGATGCCCCCGCTTTAGTACGCTATATAGCAGCGTTTCCCAAAGTGTGGGTCGCGACCCGGTACCGGGTCGCAGAAAAATTTTGCCGGGTCACGAAAAAAATTGTAAAAACACAAAAAAGATTTTTTTTGTACATATTATTTTTTTTTACGTCTGTTAATCACTAGAATAGTGTGTATTTGTGCTCTTTATTACTATACTATATTCTTTATTACTATACTACACTCTTTATTACTATAAAGCTTGATAATGCTCGAATGAGCGAAACTAGTCGCAATAACTTTAATAAAGAATTTACATAATTAATATTATATTTATTCGGTGGAAATCCAAGAAAAACCCATACAACTCCTATAAAGCTACTGTTTTAAAATAAAATTTGTTTTGTAAATAAATGTTTTTTTTTTTTCATTAGGTGGGTCGCGAAAAATTTTAAAACTTCGTACCGGGTCGCGGTCAAAAAAATTTGGGAACCGCTGCTATATAGCGCAGGCTGATTTCCAGATTACTACGCTTTAGTACGCTATATAGCGCAGAGGGTTAACTCGGCTAAATCATATACATGCAGAAGACCTCCTCCTCTTGAGGTTGGTTGGTCGACTGATCAGTTGTAATGAATTGGATTCAATACTTACAAACCCTGTAAGTGAAATACTAATTAAATCAGCTGTGGCCACCACAGGACCGACCGCCATCATAAAGTACTTATATAAAATACATTCTAACAGCAGAGTAAAAATAACTTGGCCTAATATTTTCTAACAGAGATATTATTTATCATGACCATGGAAACGTTACATATAAGTATGAAAAAATTGAAAAAAATTTGTCGAAATTTTTCGTTTTATCAAAAACGTCTCAAATAAAAGTTATTAGTTATTGAATTTATAGCAACTTTTGTTCAATAAATTTGTTCGAAATATTTTTCTGTTGCTAAATATTCGCAAAAATCTTAAAATCTACACGTGTAAACTCCCATTTCTAGTCAACCGATTTTTACCAAAAGTTGATCAACTCGTGTCATTGATGTCAAAAGCTTAAATATGCAGTTTCTTAAAAATCCTTTTAGCCTAATTTGCTCTGCACGTGTACACAGACAGACGGACAGACGGACAGACGGACAGACGGACAGACGGACAGACGGACAGACGGACAGACGGACAGACGGACAGACGGACAGACGGACAGACGGACAGACGGACAGACGGACAGACGGACAGACGGACAGACGGACAGACGGACAGACGGACAGACGGACAGACGGACAGACGGACAGACGGACAGACGGACAGACGGACAGACGGACAGACGGACAGACGGACAGACGGACGGACGGACGGACGGACGGACGGACGGACGGACGGACGGACGGACGGACGGACGGACGGACGGACGGACGGACGGACGGACGGACGGACGGACGGACGGACGGACGGACGGACGGACAGACGGACAGACGGACAGACGGACAGACGGACAGACGGACAGACGGACAGACGGACAGACGGACAGACGGACAGACGGACAGACGGACAGACGGACAGACGGACAGACGGACAGACGGACAGACGGACAGACGGACAGACGGACAGACGGACAGACATACATCATGCTAAAAATAGTCAAAACGTTATGTAGGGACCTCAATTCGTGGAGATCCATCGAAATCTCGAAATGTCAAAATCGGTATGATCACAATACCTCCCTTATATATGTTGACGGTCGGTAAAAAGTATATTTTCAAAATACCTTTGACATAAGTTTCCGGGCACCGAAGAGAGGTAAACGGAAGAATATGCCACAACCCTTGAGAAGAAATTTAAAAAATTCGCATAATGCGCCATTACCAATAACAAAGAAGAAATATACCGATCTTCAGCATCTCAAACAATTTCTCGGAAATCCAGAAGCTTAACAATTTTACGATAACATTTCATGTGCAGATGTACGAGAAAATCAAAACGTTTTCATCGACTATTCTTGCGACAGTAATAATTGAACTTAAATTTGTAATTATTTTAATTTTTAAACTTAAACTATATATTTTGCAAAAGTAATAAACTAATTTTTGAGACCCTGAATTTTATAATTTGATAATACAGGTGTCTCAAAAGAAATTTTATATTTAGTGGATCGATTAAAAAAAAAGTAAGCCGAATATAGAAAAAATGTTTATTAATTATTAAAATACACTTTTTGGGGATTTATTTCTTAAAAATAATATCGTCTAAATGTAGACCCTCGCGTTCTCGGCACTCATTTAATCGAACAGTAAAATTACTTATGACGTCTCGGCAGGTGGACTCAGGGATGGCTGCCATTTCGTGACGGATATTTTCTTTCAAATGCTCCAGTGAAGTCGGTTTATTGGCGTAAACTTTAGATTTAAGATAACCCCATAGCAAAAAGTCCATAGGGGTTAAATCTGGACTGCGTGGAGGCCAATTTATGTCACCTCTCCGGGAGATCAATTTGCCTGAGAAAATTTCACGAACACGTGGCAGAGACATATTGGACGTGTGTGAAGTTGCTCCGTCCTGTTCGAACCATGTTCTTTGGTTATAGCCAGCAAAGTTTTGCAGTTCAGGTACCAAGAAGTTGTCTAACATCTCCACATAACGCTCTGAATTCACTGTAACTACACGCCCCCTTCGTCTTCAAAAAAGTAAGGGCCGATAATTCCTCGCGCCGACATCGCAGCCCATACGGTCACTTTAGGCGAATGTAGGGGTTTCTGATGTTTGCGTTTCGGATTCGTTGCACTCCAGTAGCGGCAGTTCTGCTTATTTACGTGGCCATTAAGATGAAAATGAGCTTCATCCGAAAACAAAATGTTGGTAAACATTGAAAATCGCTCAATCACCTGATTTACGAAATTAAGCCTCTGACTGGCAGCTTGGGGCTTTAATTCTTGCACCAATTGAATTTTGTAGAGGTGCAGCTTTAGGTCTTTGTGCATAATGCGATGTAATGATGATCTATGCACATTTAAAGCACTTGCGCGCTTCCGAATTGAAAGGTTCGGGTCGTCACGAACAGACTGATTAACATTCTCCACGTTTTCTACCATTCTTGATGACCTAGGTCGCCCGGATTTTGATTTATCCAGCATTGTACCAGTCTCTTCAAACTTTTTAACCCAATGTCGAATGAGAGGAATGCTTGGCGCATCATTTAATTGGCGAAAACCTCGAATACTGCAGAATTTTCTACGCGCTACAGTCGCCGAATCACCGTTTTTGTAAAACTATCGCACGCATAACGCGCGGTCTGCTCCCAAGAAACGCTCCATAGCGATTGAATTCCCAAGAGCCAGGCTACCGATTGACATAACCCCCACGCCCCTCAGATACATTGCGTTCACGCAGTAAGCTAAATAAATATAAAATTTCTTTTGAGACACCTTCTATTAGGGGGATTCACGTTTAGTTAAGTTTAGTTAAGAGGTAAAAGTGAATGGTAAAGTGTTGGAGAAATTTGACAGTTGTATGGTAGCAGTTGTATGGACAGTTTATCATAGTAACTGTTTTTTTAACCTTTTACCTTGATAACATACAGATCGTGTATACCCATATTATGTTTTTTTTTTTTTTATTGTTACTTGAAGAGGTGTTGTGAATGATAACTACCAAAAATATTGTGGCAAAATCCACGGTAGTCAAGGACTACCGAATATGTACTTTTTTGGTATTCTTTACTGTTTTGGGTATTAAAAGTGACTTTTAAACTCTGGTTTTTTGTATGTACCGAAACAATATAATAGAAAAGGGGTTGGATGCATAAAAAGTACTATTAGTTTTAAAAGCTTCGATCTGGGAGACTTGAAACTTTAAATTTAATTTTTCTCAAAATGAAAAAAGGGACGCGGTTTTCCCCCTGGACCCTTCATATAGTATCTTTACATATTTTTAATTCTTTTATAATATTATTATTACACTTTTCATGTTTTCCTAATGTTCTCTTCAGTATGGATGATACAGGATGACGAAAATCGATGGTTAAAATGTGCTGCTGGTCCTTGTAAATGTAGACCAGAAACCAGGAGTGTGACATGCTGGCATATGGACATACCAAATCTACCAACTGACCAAATTATTCCACACGACATAATTACCATGTAAGTTTCTAGTTCTATGTCTTTTATTTTACAAATGTTCAACAAGCAGTCAATGTTCAACGATGTATCTTGAAATATCTGTGCGATTTACTAGTAATTCATGTATTATTGAACAAGAACAATATATCTTATATTGTTTCGGTTATTACAGCATTATTAAGTGCCGGTATTATATAAACGGAGAATTTACCTCTATATTCACCACCTAAGAGTTCGCTAAATCTACCCCCTTCATATCTAAATCGTTATATAGAATATGTAAGTCGCTACTAACCTGTTCAATATGCAACTTGCTGGTGCAAACATATTAGTGCAGTTTTGTTTTTCTGAGACAAATGTAATGAACAAACTCGCATAGTATCAGTTACTTTTTTAGTCAAAATATATTCCCATACCTTCCTCCTGTCCATAACCAAATCTTTTCCCAATCTGGACTTAAGATTAACTTTCCCTCCATTTTTCTTAAGAAAAGAAAAAACTAAGATGCCTATCTTTGTCCTGTCTTGAATGACAGCCAAAAACACTACAATTTGTTCTACTTTTATAGTTTTTCACAACTTCTAACGACATTCTAACAAAAATTCAACACTAGAACATATGTAATAAGTTCAAACAGTACTAGAGCGCCTAGTACAAATTTGACCACAAGACTGCGTATTTGAGCGTGTCAGTTCTCAATATTGCATACTAATCCTGGTACATTATATGTATATTTTAAATACCTTCAGACTAATTTTTAAAAACGATGTCTGAAATAATATAAAAAAATCTAAGGTTGGGAACTTATTATTATTATTATTTAAATGTGTAATATTTTCAGAGATCTGGCGATAAACCATTTATCAACATTAAATAAGGATGCTTTTCAAGATCTCTCTCACTTGACGGAATTGGATTTGTTTGACAATCACATAGACTTCTTACCAGAATCAATTTTTGAATACCTCGATAGCTTAGTAAACTTGTAAGCAAAAAAAGTAATAATAATAATAAAAAGGACCGTGCCGATAAGCGAGGTAACCGTTTTAGATACCGGACTGGAAGTGGGCAAAAATTAATGACGAATTATCTGGAGAAGAGCTCTTGAGGAGGTCATGGCTCACAGAGTACTGCAGCGCCAAGGAGAAAGAAGAAGAAGTCACTCAAATCTCCTTTTTTTTACACTTAGTGTTAACTGGAGGTGTCCCAAATATGATTTGCCTCAGGTGCCAAATTTTATCGGCACGGCTCTGATAATAATAATAATTATTTTGATTAGGTAAAGAATATTAAATAATGTAACTATTTTTTAGGAGACTACACAAAAATTCTTTAGAAGAATTATCAAACAATCTCTTCCTAAAACTAAGAAATTTAAAATATCTGGACCTTTCTCAAAACAATATAAAACAATTGCCCTGGGGCCTCTTTCGGGGGAATCCTAAATTAACTGTTGTACATTTCTCTAGAAACAAATTGGTGGAACTTCCAATAGAAATATTTTCAGATTTACGTATTTTAGAGGATTTAGATTTGAACACAAACAAAATTAAACAAATTAAAGCAAAGGTTTTTAAAGACTTAGTCTCACTGAGAAGATTAAAATTAGCTGAAAATGTAATTGCAGATTTAGAATCCGGTAATTTAAACTTATTAATACCCATTTGCATAAATATCGCAAAACTAGATGTAATAGCGTTTTCGATTTGTAAATAGAGATTTGATCTGGGATTGCTCTGAAATAACTCGGAGATGAATCTGTGACGTCATGCTCTGTACCTGAGCGATCTGGTAGAGAGTGTACTTAACCTCATTTTATTTTGATATCTGTTATTTTTGAATAGTACCCAGATATGTACAGCCACAGTGACACATATATTAATCTTGATTAGGTGATTTTAATAAAGAGTTTATCTGTTTATTTACTTGATTGTCGGTGTAATTATGCATATTTTATAATTTTTTACCAATCAATAATTTCATCAGCCTCCAATTCGCTAGAATATAATAATTCCTCCAATGCAGTTATTTTTTAGTAGCCATGACACGCAACGCGAAGAAATCATGTTGAAAATATAACCGAAAATAAAATATCTAACAAAACAATAAGGTTTGGCGCCATTTTTAGGGTTTTGTAGGTATGACCACCAAAAAACCTTTATAACGTCACTGGTGTGTCTGTCTGTCTGTACGGTAAAAATTGTAGCCAAACGGCTGAACATAGAAAGTTGAAATTTGGCATACTTGCACAACTTCTTGACCCACATATGAAAACTATAGAGAACTCAAAAAAATACAGCGCGGGATAAATATAAACAAATATGTATTTAATGGAATAATAAATTTTGAGTAGGGTGTCAAATGAAACCTCTTAATGCGTGGATGCACAAATTTTTATTTTTGAAAAATCTTTTTTTTTATGGAGTATTTGTCAATAAAATGGCAAAAAACTTTTATCCCCCACCCTATCTCCCAGAGGGGTTGAACTAAAAATCTGAAAAAAATTTCAATAATGTACATTGATGAGAATCGGGATAGTTCAACAGGAAATATTGATCAAATCGGTTTTTCGCAAAATATTGATTTTTTGTGTCGTCGAAAAAAATATATTTTTTAAAATTTTACTGTGTGATATCAAAAGAAAGCTCTTAAAACGTTGATAAAGAAACGGTTATTTATTTATTTATTAACGGTTGTCATTTATTTATATTTTAATAAGATTTTTTCCAAAAAAGTACTAAAAAATCAGTGTCTAAAAACCTTTAAAATTCAAAATCTGAAAAAATTCTAGGCAATGTATATTGCTATGAAGCTCATTAAGTGCAGATTAAGGAACGGTAATTGATTTTTGAAATACATTTCATTTTGAATAAATTTTGCCAAGTATTAAGATTTCCGTTTAATATCTTTTTAAAAAAATATATTTTTATATACATGGATACATTTTGTTATGGGTAGAGAAGAGTAAATTTATTTTGCAAATATCGACTAGAAAAATAAATAAATAACTGGCCGGTTGCTGGGATTCCATTTCTAGTAGAGAATCTGTTAGTTTTTCATATAGTCGCAATATAAACAATATCTCTGTAGGCGTTATGTTCTTGCGTGACAAAAGATCGCCCATAGTATTGCCAGGTCTGGATTTGATGATATTTTTGCAATTATACAAAAAAAAAAAAAAAAAATGCGTTAAAATATATATTATGGTATTATTAGAGATATACATACGATACACGGTAGAAAAAAACTAACTGCAACCTTCTTGTCGTGCCTATTGATTTAAAGGATTTAAAACCAACCTTGTAATTGAGTTAAGTAGTGACAAGCATTCATCGTTTGGCCCTCTAATAATCATTATTCACTGACTAAGTGTAAAAATTCACAGTTCACGTCAATTTTTTAGGATTGCTCTACTTGATCTGTGTCGTGAAACATCTATCTAATTGAGCGCTCAAAAATCGCTCTCGTACCGATCGATTGAGTAAATCGAAAATTAATTTGAGAGCGCTCCAACTGCTCTAAACCAAATCGAAAACGTTTTTTGCACTGACAGTGATCTGAGAGCAATCTCGGAGCGCTCTGAGCATACAAATCGAAAACGCTCTATAAGCTAAAGCTCATTAAAACGCATTGCGTTGCTAGGCAATTTAGTGTTTTATCGGGTTTTAACTTACATCTAGTTTTAAAACTTTTATGCAATCGAGCATTATTGTTTATTTGTTTGGAGCACAATATTTTATAATGTGACTGTATACAAATAATGTTTTACAGGTTTGTTTGACAGTTTGACTAGTTTGGAATATTTAACATTACGGAAAAATAAGCTGACAAAAATAAGTTTGGATTTATTTAAAAATCTAGAGAATCTAGTAACACTAGATTTATCTTCAAATTACATTTATCAAGTAAGTAAAAAATTGATGGCTTATTACTCAAAGAGTTGCATAAACACTATATTTGCTGTAATCTCAACTAAAGCAAGAATCTTCTCTAAATCGTTTTTCGTCCGTTAGTCTCAGTGGCGGCTGGTGAGTAAAATATTTAGGGGTACACTTTTTGATCTATATATTGCCATTAGGGTACCTCTCCCGGGATCCCGGTAGATTTTTAGCTATAAAAATATCCCGGGACAAAATCTCTGTGCTGTAAAATCCCGGAATATAATTTCAAAAATTTTTTGCGATAATTTTATTTTTTTATTTTTCGAGATTACAGGTGAAAAAAACGCTTAACATCTCGCTACTTTTAAATGCTTTAAAAACTATTCCACCAACGTCTGTAGAATCAGAAAGAGTTTTTACTTTAACTTTCCGACGCATTTCAAAGTATTTTTTTTCGTTTTCGTAATTTTTTAATTTTTTTTTTATATTTTTTCGAAATAATTCAAATAAGTTTCTATACACTCAAATTCAAAAGTAATTGTTTTTAAATGCCATGTATTATATGTGTTTCAAAATGATTGAATGGGTTAGTTTACAAGAATCCCAATGAATTAAGCTAAAATTCCATTCCTAGGATGATTCTCGTAAAAAATAACAAATGTGCGAATTAAATTAGTGCTATAGAATATTCTGATCACAAAATAAATTTCTTGGGAGCATATTTTAAGCTGTTTACGGTGGGATTTTTGTGACGTCACCATTTAATCATTTTGAAACACCCGTTACAACAGAAAAGTATTATTTTATTTTTACCTGTCATGTAAATTTTAGAATGTATACCCCCCTTCCTTCCCAGACTAATTTATTTCGAATAAATTTTAAATTTAAGTCAATCCCGGGGTTTTCCGGGATTCCGGGATAACAAAAAATCCGGGAAATGAGAATGGTAGTAGTTGCAATGGTGTCCAGCCTAGGGCCCGCGGGCCGAATCCAGCCCAACAATAAGTTTCAAACAGCTCGCATATAATTTTTTGAATAACCCCTGTCTTCATAAGATTTTTGCAATTTCTCCACTCCCTTTGTCCTTAAGTGATTATCAGAGAGAGTGAGAGTTTGTAAGAAACTTTTGATAATGGCATAACAGCCGAAATACGTATCGAGTAATAAAGAATTTGTGAAACTTAACCTAGTGTTTATATATTTCTATTCAAAAAAAATTTTATTAAAAATTTTTAGTAGGTCACTGTCCCAGCGCCACATTGTCTCAGCCGCCACTGGTTAGTTTAAGTATTAAGAGATTTCATTGAATCTAATTTAAATTACCTGAACGTTTCACTGATGGGCAAAGGTCTCCCCTGGTCTCTTCTACTTATCATGATCACTTGCTGGAACTGATCTCCATTTGTCTAATAAGTTCAGATCGTCACTCTATCTTGTCATTTGGCGCCTTTGGTTTCTTTTGTAATATCACACAGTTCATTCTGTACATCTCTTATTCAATCGCTTATTTTTGGTCCTCATCAAATTGTCATGTGGGTGGTATGATGCAAAAGGAATTTCTGGTCTTAACAAAATATTTTATTAAATAATTGTAAATTACAACAATAGTATCTGATGGTAATTGCAATGAGAGCTGGAAGAAGCCTTAGGTCCACCCTTTTTTAGCCAGATAATGCCTCCATGGCGTAGGTTGACCAACAAAGAGTCAAGAAACCTGGTGAACCGAAATATTATCAAGTGTAAGTTGGCCCAATTAGCCGTCGCCCACTTGATTATCGCTCAGTTGACCATCGCCCAATTGACAACCACAGTATCACGACTACTCTATTTAATATTTTTTCATTCTTCTTTTTAGTTGCAAGGAACAGAATTAGTAAATCTACACAAACTTACTGAATTACATTTGGAGCAAAATGATATAGCAGAAATACCTATGTATTTGTTCAATGACACGGAAAATTTACAAAAATTATTCTTATTCTCCAACAATTTAGAATATTTACACGACTATGCCTTCAGAGGACTCGCAAATTTAACTTCATTGTTAATTAATAATAACATGCTAAGAGGAATAGCTAATAGTACTTTTTCGCACGTGTCGAAATTACAAAAACTGTGAGTATTGAAAATAAATATCTTCTATTTTAAATAAAGGTTTACAATTTAGTGCAGTGATGGCGAACGTATGATCCGCGGGTCACACAACGATCCGTATATCGATTTCTAATGACCCGTACAATAGAAGATCTTTGTAGCTCTGAAGGTTCTAAAGATAGATTCTAAGATAACTAAGATTTGATCTAAGCGAGCACATTCACGAAACAGAGGGAAACCGACAAATATGATATTAATAGCGAGATGGCATTCAACTATTACCTTTTATATACCTGAATTATACCCATCAAACACAAGGCCGCTCGCTCAAGTAGATTCAATGAGACTAGCAGGGTTTTCACACACATATTTACACCCTAAAGTGACAGATTTTTATTTACGTATTATATGTGTGACACACGATTTGAATCTACAAAATTTCAAGTTCAATGTTTAATAAAAATTTGTTAATTTTCAGGCATATTGATAGCAACAAATTCCAGTTTTTACCATCAAAATCTTTGGACTATTTGAAGGATTTAGTATCAATAAAGCTCGCAAAGAATCCGTGGCATTGCGATTGTGCTGCTCTCTATTTAGCCAGGTAAATTATGTAAGTTGATTAAGTTTGAGTGAGCGAGTTAGAAAGTAGAGTGCTTTCTTCAGGAGAGGAGGCCATGAGCGTTATTGTATATATGCCAAACAATGCCGTGAAACCAATAGACCGGGAGCTCATGACAGTTTATGGTCTCCGATTTCATACAGCATGCCTTTTGGAGGATAGAATATTTACCCTGTGACAATAAAGAAAGGAGCATACGAAACTCCTGCACGCTTTCCGGTTATATGGAAAATTGCATTTCCAATTGCACAAAATTTTTGTGTTTTTATCAAAAGAAAGTTAAAACAAATTTAAAGTCTTAAGAATTATAGACATACGATTCGCAGGGTCCCAAAAGACTCAAAAGTCACGTGATCTTGTAATAAAAAAAATGATTTTCCGCGTTTTCATGCAGCATGCCGATGAAATTAATTAAAGTTTGTGTCATAAAGCCACTATAAAAAAATTGGCATGCAACTCTTCACTGGTATTGTGACTGTCCAATGAAGAGGTCAATAAAATTATATGTGTTATATATGGTGCGTACGAAATTAATTACAAATAACCCACATACACAACAGAATTGGTAAATAATAATTGGTAAATAACCCACATACAAAACACCTTGTAAGTTATCAACCAACTTTTCATTTTTTTCTACAAATTCCATCCTCGATGATCTAATAGATTAAAAACATGGTTATGAAACCTGGAAACAGGAGGCCTTGGCTCACATCTGCCTGCCGCGCCAATGATGATGATGTATTTTGAAGAAAAGTTATTTTCTATAAAACCTTTTGCAAAACAAATGTAAAAAAATTGATATGGTTATCGTCTGACTCTAATTTGAATAAAATTTTTATAATTTTTTATTAAGGAACTAATCGAGGTGAACATAAGTGTTGCCTCACCCTTTATGTTGTGATATTAATGTTTCGAATTTTTGTATAGATGGTTGCGGCATCATAAAGACAAGGTTTGGGAATCTCAGCCTACATGCCGTGGACCAGGTTCCCTAGGAGGCGTCCTTTTGAAAGCGATGGGTTTCGACGACCTATGCGATGGACAATGGGCTAGCATGATTAATCTCTCCAGCAGAGTGCCTGTACCTGGTAGAGGAGCTACAGCTACCACATTGACCCCTAAGAAAGATTAAATTAATGTTTATCCCTAGTCTTTATTACGCCTAATAATTTAATACACTTATTAATAAATAATTATAAGAGTTTGTAAACAATATTAGTCTATTAACAATTAATTTGGGTCTAATAAATAAAATAGCTGGACAATAAATTCCATTTGCATTAGGGTTTCTTAGGTATTACCAAGAATCCTTTATACCGTCACGCATGTGTCTGTCTGCCTATCTGCTCGATAAGAATAGTGGTCAAACTGTGTAAACAAATTTATGTTTTTATATAATGTTGAGTGGGATATCAAATGAAAGTTCTTGATACGTGGATTAACAATCAAATTTTATTTTTGAACATATACCGGGTGAATTATTTAAGGAGCAACATACATGTTTCACATATAATGTTAATGAAGTGAGTTATTTCATTTGCAACATAGCAAATTATGAAAGCAAGCTCATATCCATAGCAACAGATATGCAATGGTGATTAGATATAATAGTTATTTGACATGATAAAGTTCCTAGACGGCTAAAAAATAGTAAATTAAAAACAATAAATAAATTTTTATTAGTTTGTTTATCTTTACATACAAACAAAAATAATAATGTCCTTAGTAGCTACGTCCAAAAAATATTTAAAAAAATAATAGAGAGATATTGCAAAGTGAAAAAAAGCTGACTTTATTAAAAGAAACCTCTAATAAAGTATCCTGTATTAAAATTTTTCATGATGTTTTAAAGAATGTTATTGCAACGGTGCTCTTGCTTCATACTTTATTTTGACAAATATGCCAAATTGATAGATCGAAATCGTAATGAATATAGAAGTTAACTGCAACTCTTATATGAGTTAACTGCAGCAGACTATTTTTAACTTCTTCCCATACGGCACAACCATTCGCAAAAGGGTTTCGTGACGCAATTTCTCGGAGAAGAATAACATCGTCCTCGTATTTAAATCGTAAACGTTTTTTATCTTTAGCTTGCATCATTACTCACAAGAAAAGTCAACAAATTTTATGTTCGAATTTACTCCGTTGTTAATTTTGAGGTTAACCTGTCAAAATTAAGGCACTTTAAATAAAAAATGCTTTGCCGTTATTTAAATTAAATATAGGTTGCCTGTATTTTAATAAAAGAAAGAAATTAAGGATATATCAACTGCGCATGCGCACATGTCAAATAAAGGAAAACTTTATTAAAAGATCAGTAGAACAGAGGTTGCAATAACTCTCTATTATTTTGTGTTTTCTATGGATACGATAAGCATTTGTTCTATGGCTATGTTGTTTTTGAAATAACTGACTTCATTAACATTATATGTGAAACATGTATGTTGCTCCTTAAATAATTCACCCGGTATATATATATATACAAGGGCTGATAAGTCACTTCGAGAGGAAGGTATTTTTTTTGTTTTTACCGATGCGATTTATTATTTAACATAGTCTCCTTTCCGATCGATACATTTTGAACGATATCCCAGCTTTGTTAAGCCTTTCAGAAAGTACTATTTCTCGAACTCTGCAAAATAGGCCTTGTGCTGCAAGCTGATTCTTGCTTTTAACATAGCAACGATTTGTACACCCAAATGAACAACAATACTCCATTTTAACTAATTTGTATTGTATCTACACAATAAAAACTATCTATATGATTAAAACTAAAAAACTATGTATCTAACCTTAAACTATGAAAACTATAATAGATCTTATACTAGGCACTTAACTATGAAAATATAGCATCCAAATAATACGCACTATATTAAGACACAAAAGTGTGATCATGTACGGCACAGAAATATGGACCTGAAAGGAAAGAGAAGAAATTGAAAGGATACAAAACAAATACATAAAATGGACACTGGGATTGAAAAAACGAATGGCAACATACATAATACTAGAAGAAACTAAACGAGATAAAACGACAATAGAAACAGGAAGAAGAGCTATAAACTATGAAGATAAAGAGAAATAACAGTTAGTTAGTTAGTTAGTATTAAATTTTTTTTGGCGCACAGCAACAAATGCTATTTGCGCCTAACACAACTCATAAATAACTAGACTATATATTAAAAACAATAAATAAATAAATAAAATCATCAAAAATACGCATACTCAATAAAATAAATCTTTCGAAAATTTGAACAGACTCAGGAAAAATCAGAGCCAAGAACAAACTAATAAAATACATAAATCCACAAACAATAAGAATTATAAAGAAATAAGAACAATTGGTCTACCTAGATACTTAAAATTAGGAGGAAAAGAATCAAACATAATAGCACGTTTCAGGTGTGGAAACGAGACTAGAGAGTGACAGATGTGGGGAAAAGAGATGTGTAGATTATGTGGAGAGGATGCATAGTCGATGGAACATTTGTTGAGAGGATGTATCGAACTGAAGTGGCATGGAAGGCGGATTAGAGATGTGTTAAAGGACACGGGAAAAGGAATTGAATGGATGACGTCAGTTATTAACAGGAGAAATGGCTTTGAGAGTGTTTGATTTCCTTTGCGTTTTTATTGTTGTAAATGTCATGTAAAGTAGATAGAAATATGTGAAGCGTGTGGAAATATATGTAGGAAAAGTTAACCGAAGCCGAAAGGTAAGGTAAAATAAATAAATAATAATAAATAATATTAACACACAATATGTAATTGTTTATACATAAAAAAAATATGAATAAAATAAAGCACTTAAAAAATTGTCTCTGACAGACTACATAAAAATTAGACAGAAAACACGTAATGTTATCACCAAGAACAAGATAATGCCCAGTGAAACAGATGCGTAACATCCAATACGTTTTGAAGATAAAGTTATACTATGATGATTATCTCTATTTATAGAGATAATCATCATATGTTTATAGAGATATGTTTATAGAGATATAGTTGTACAAAGATATAGTACCTATATAACAATTAATGTGGAAGTATTGAATCTCAGTCTCTTATCAGGAAGATATGTTGTCATTGCCAATATTTATCTTACTGTCTTAATCCTCAGATACTGTAAAAAATATCTTTTTAGATTTATTGAATTGTACGTCTGAAAATTAATATCTGTTAAAATAAAAAACTTTAACAAAGAGCCAGTTTTGTATTAAATAAAATGGGCACAAGAAAATGTTTATTATATTATTATTTTCTAGTTGCTGGTATTCCATTTGTTGTTTCATCAGGTGAGTTGTATGTTGTATATAACGATATAGAATATATTTTAAAGTGGCGTCAATGTAAAAAACGTGGATAACATGCACGCATGCGTGCCACATTCTACGTGGCGTGCAACATGCTTTGTGTATTTATTAATAATAATAATAATAATAATATTTTATTGAGCCTGTTAGTGATCATTACAAATACAGAGATTAAGTCAATATAATGTATACATACGTAGATATTCTACAATTTAACAGAATGCTAAATTTAACACTAGTCAGCTTTGTAATTTAAATATTCAGTGATTGAATAGAATGTATGTTCTAGTAGATATTTCTTAAACTTGTTTTTGAATATTTTCTCATTGGTTATTCTTTTAATGCTATCATGAACCTTATTATACAGTCTTGGACTTTGCTCGTACAAAGTAGTATGGTGCCTCTCAATATTCAAGCTAGATTTACTCCTTGTATTGTGATTATGATAATCACTATTTAAATTAAATTTACTGTAATGATTTCTGACAAATAATACGCTTTCTAATATAAAAACTGAGGGAACTGTTAATATTTTAAGATCTTCAATACATATAGATACAAGTTTAATTTCTAAGGTCATTAGCTCGCGTATGAAAGGTCTTGTGGATTAGGACAGTTAATTAAGAGGTTAGTGTCATCGACATATTGACAAAATACTCCATTAGATAGTTGCTGAGGTAAATCATTCACAAATAGCAGAAATAACATAGGCCCAAGGATCGAGCCCTGTGGAACCACTGAAAGGGAACCACGAGTAGCCGATTTAGAGGTTTTTGATGCAGACGATATTGATACGAATTGATCTCTGTTAGTGACAAATGACATAGTCCAATTGTTGGGTATGCCAAATATACCAAACAAATGGAGTTTTTCAGAGAGTATGTTGTGATCTAATGTGTCGAATGCTTTCGATAAATCGAAAAACATTCCAAGACTTAAGCTTTTATTATCTAAGGCTTGGTAGATACTCTGAAGAAATGAATATATTGCTGTTACAGTTGATTTATTTTTAACAAAGCCATCTTGAGAATCTCTAGAAGAAAATATTTTTAAGTAAGACATTAATCGAGTTAGGAATAGTTTCTCAAGTATTTTGGAAAAACAACTCTGAACCGCAATTGTCCTATAATTGTCTATTAATGTTTTTGAACCACTTTTAAATACTGGAACTATTTTTGAGCACTTAAGTGCACTGGGAAATACTCCACTATTAAAAGAAATGTTAATAATAGCTGTTAAAGCCTTCACAATATAGTCTACACAGTTTAACAATAATTTGCACGGTATTATATCGGTACCAACTGAACTTGTTTTACCAACATCTAGTATAATTTGTTTCACTTCATACATATCAGTAGGAAACAGAAACATTCTATTATTGGATGGTTATAGAATAGTATTTTATTTAACAAGCATTTCATCATCTGTCCTGTTGCTCCTATTGAATTTGTTGCTTACAATTTTGAGATATCAGGGTTGCCAGTCCTGTATCTTTTACACTAGCGTTAACTGTAACTCAATGGTTTTGAACTGACAAACACATTAAATTAAAAATAAGATGAAAACATTAGATTCTATCATTATTTTTTTTTTTACTTTTGTCACTTGTTGCAGTATGAACAGCATTATTATGTATTTACAGTTGAACATATAATGCACATATTATTTGATGGTCATAGAAAAAATATTTTGATGGGTTTATAGTTATAATCGTGAAACCCTTATACCGTCGTTCATATATCGTCCTTCTGACTGTAGAAGTAAAAATAGTCAATAATTATGTTTTCGTTGTTGTTTATTTTTTTAGTAAGCAATACTGGCACTTGTGATATAATGGAGGTATCTTCAGATGAATGGAACACTAAAAAAATAATAGAAGTAAATGCTAATGAAAAACCAGGGGCAATATTACAGTGGTTCTCCACAAATGTTCTTTGTAAGTATATTTTATTACAAAATGCCAAGTTTTGGATCTTTAAAATTACCCAAAAACTTACTATTAATAAAGTCTATCGATAATTTACGTTTTTTACCCCTTATACTGAATTATAATATGCATAAAGAAAAAAACTATGCGAAATGTGTTCAAAAAAACAAGCATACTTCTGTTAACTCGATTCTCGTCTCGAATTTCGATTGTTTCTGATATTTCTTGTTTTTTTTTTTTTTTCATTTTTATTTAGAGATACTTCAACTGCTAGGCTTTTAGCGTCTAGTATACATATATTATAAACTCTTTTAATTATATTATTTTACACAATTTTGGCCATTTATAATTTTGCAATAAATAGTTTTTATTTACAATAACTAAATATATCGATCTATAGACATTTGTATATAATAATATTTTGATCTAAATTTATGTTAATAATTTTATATCGCTTAAGTAATTTATAATGTTAGTGGTACTGTCTGGGTTGTTTTGTAGGGCTGTTGTGATGTTGTTAGGGATGTTGAATTTGATTCTTGAAGAGTTATATGATTCACATTTGGATATAATATGTTCTATGGCAGTGGCGGCTCGTGACTTTTTGGGACTCAGAGCTGCAAATTATAATACAAGGATAGGTTTAGGTGTTTAACCACGACGTTTTATCATATAAGACTCTGTTGAATTGCCTCTTATAAATATAATTTTTGTTTTTTGCACTTTCCGAAATATTTAAATTTGGTGTGTGTCGCCCCAATTTTTAAATATCAATTTTTTTTTAACGTTCGTCTGTTAAATGGAATTTCCAAAAATGATTTGACAGTATTCATTTTTTAAACCTATTGTTTTATAATCTAAAATACGAAACGTATTTGTTAAGCTAAGATACTTATATAAATTTAAAAGAAAAAGTTAGAAAATACTAATTATTAATACCTACCTAAACAATAAATTTTTAGAGATAATATAGGCATAGCGATTTCGTTACGACTTAAATAAATACATTCAATAATTTCATAATCTGTGATCTCTGTTATTGTGATGCTTAAAGCATTCTAGCTCCGATCCCCACCACTTTAACACTACTGCCCACGCACCGCTGCTCCTTTACAAGCCTACATTTGCACTTTCCTTGACGGTAGGATATAAGCAGCGCGACGTAGACTTATTCAAAGGAAACTTGTAAATATTTATGAAACAATCGCATTTAATGTTCAAAATATATTTAAAAAAAGCATTTTCACACCACAATTACTATGTTAAATGCATTTTTAGTTCAAAAAAAGATTTTTTTAAAAATTATTTTCAAGTAAGAGCTGCAGCTCCACAGCGCGTACTTAGGAGCCGCCACTGTTCAATGGTCAATAGCACGTCGCAATTTTCACACCGAGGGGGGGTTTTTGTGTTGAATAGGTAGCTGTGGTTGAGTGTCCGATGCGCAGTCTTATCATTAATGTCTGTATTTTTCGTCTTTTTTCCAGATCCCATACTTCTATGTCTTTCTTGATGTTACGTAATTTGTTCGTATTTGGGTCAATATTGAGCCATACACTTTTTTTGTGTTGTATCGTGATGTCTTTGAGAGCATTCTTAAAGTTTGTTGCTGGTATAGGGATATTTTGTACTGGGATTGTATTTTCTATTGCTGCGTTGTCGGCTTGGTCGTTGCCGCCAATGCCTGAATTACCTGGAATCCATATCAGGTATATTATATTTTGGTATAAGTTTGAGAGTTTGTGGATCTCTTCTTGTATTTTTACTATGATTGGTTTTTTACTTTGCACGTTCTGAATGTTATTTAATGCGGCTAGCGAGTCTGAGCAAATTGCTATTTTATGATTATTAGCAGTTATAGATTGTAGTGTCATGTAGATAATTAATTCTTCAGCTGTTTCTATGGATAGAGCAGTAGGCAATTTTGAGGATGTTGTGGTTTTAGCTGTTACTTGGGCAACCCCAACATGGTTTTTCTTATTGGATGCGTCTGTATAGATTATCTTGGTTGGTTGAATTCTGGAATATTTCTTGTTTATAATTTAAATTTATATGAAATGTTAAAAATATAATATTATTCTCACGCGTGTTTCGTAGCCTTCTGAATTGCCAAAGAAAAAATGTTGCTTAAATGGATATTATTATGTAACGATGTGCAAACCGAAAATTATAACTTTAATTTTCTCAAAACTTAGTTTATGTAACATGGCCCATTCTTATTAGTTCCTCATATTCGTTATATAAGAGTAGATAGATTATAACGTAGCCACTGCAGCTCAAATAATTATATTTATCAATTTTAGATTCTGAAGTACGACAAAATGATTTAGCTTGTGAAAAATGTTTTGATGTTTATTATACAAATGACATCATATACATTAAAGTAACTAATAACTTTCCACACTTTCAAGGGCACACAAATAAAACAGTTTTTAATATAGTGCTGGGCTTCTTATGTGCTAATTCTACATCAGCACAACTGGTAAGTGTTAAATTAATCTCACTATCATATTCATCTTCATACGTGTTTTAGTAGTTGGTTAAGTAAAGATAAAAAATAGATTAAATTCTGCAGCAGTACCACAAGGATCTGTCCTAGACTACTTTCTTTTATGGGTATTTATTAATTATTTTTCAATAGAGGCATCTTGTTGCTTATTACCTATATGCAGATGACACGATAAGTCTTACAGAATAGATATAGGGTAGTCAGCCAGTCAGTTCAACTGCGTTTCTCGAAACGTCACATTTTACGTGACGTTATATTAGATACGTTTACATATCATTCAGTTAACGAATGTAATATTCGTACGCTGCCACTTGTATCGAAATTATATGAAAATATAAGAATAAAACAAATAAATTATTCTAATAGGCAAAATAGTCCTAAAAAGGACTAATGAATTTGATCAAAGAAAATAAAATATAAATAAGCTGAATTTTCACTAAAAAGCTATGCACTTCACACAATATCAAATAGAAATCTACAATATATCTATAAGAAAATATATAACTAAACACAAAACTGCTAAATAAACAACAAACTAAATAAAAAAGGTTTTTAGAAATTATTATAAGATAGATATGTGAACACAAGTGTCAAAACAAATCAAAACGTATTATAAAATGTCGGCAAATGTAAACATCATAAAATTTAGCGATACCAATACAAATGTCCTAATATTAAATAAAAACTTTTAAAATTTGTAAATCTTCAAAATGACTATCGAATACAAAGTTAATATGACTTCAATAGGTACGTTTTAGAAAATAAAAGAGTGAAGAGCAATATCAGTCTATAATTCAAATGCAAAAAAAAATCGATTTAGTTATTTTTTCGCCACTAAATTTGTCATTGAAATTATGACGCAAAATAACAGTGCGTTGACTGACCGACTGGCCTATATAATCATTAAACATTTGAATGAAGCTGTTGTCAGATTCATTCAGCAGAGAAACTGTGGTACGTCGATTATTCGAAAAGGAAGCCAAACTGGCGGCAGTGTTCTGCAATCTAGCACACGTTTCGTCCATTTCTTTTTAAGAAAGTCATAAATTTCTTTCAAGATTCTTTCTGTTTCCTCCTTACATGTCAACCCAGTGTCACTCGACCTTTTGCCGCTTATTTATTATTTTCGTTCTTACCGTCTTTCAGCTTTAAACCGAGACCTTTTTCAAACAATTCACTGACCAACACTTGTGAGAAACGTGTTCTCAACGTCGATTATTCGAAAAGGAAGCCAAACTGGCGGCAGTGTTCTGCAATCTAGCACACGTTTCGTCCATTTCTTTTTAAGAAAGTCATAAATTTCTTTCAAGATTCTTTCTGTTTCCTCCTTACATGTCAACCCAGTGTCACTCGACCTTTTGCCGCTTATTTATTATTTTCGTTCTTACCGTCTTTCAGCTTTAAACCGAGACCTTTTTCAAACAATTCACTGACCAACACTTCTCTTTCATCATGAAAATTATATCATATCTCGTGGGAGTTTCAAATTCAGAACAGCATCGTGCTAATAAAATTAAGTTAGTGCTAGGACCTTACAGTCAATGCGAATGAGTACTTGGATTCTAGAAAAATCAGAAAAACTTCACTCAACAGGAGGTTGTATTTCTGTTCACTATCGATCAAGGTATTTGTGAACGAGCTTCATATGTTATATATTTGCACTCTACTTGGATTCCGACTACGACTTAAGAACCACAAGTAAGGCGTTTTGAGTTTTTCCCAGCGCTGGGTTGTACAAGCAAAAAAATGTAGACCGCTTCGCTATGTCCAAAACACTTCACCATCATTATATCCTACTTGCTTGCATGTATCTATCAAGTTGAGTAAGTGATTGTCACCATTCATAAACACTATTAGGTTGAACATCATTACGCAGCATAACTTTGCAACATTGCTTATTTTCGTTATATATTCCTTTCCCAAATAGCTGGATTGGAAGAGGAGAGTCGATGAATTGGCCAGTGAGATCTCCGGATTTGGCACCCAATGATTTTTTTTTGTTATATATTTAAAGGCCAAAGTATATAGTGGAGAACTTAGGGATGTTGCTGAACTGCAAGACAAAATTGTTCAAGCATCCAACAATAGACCTCAAGAGCAATTGCTGAATGTTTTGAATCATTTTTATGATCGCTTAACATTTTGTATGCAAGTAAACGGAGAAACTTTTGAACGTTTATTATAAGTTTTTATTAGTTATTTATTTATTTATTTATTTTTTTAAATTTGTATTTTCAATAAAATATTTTGATTTTGCTAGTAAATATGGTTTTTCTATGTTGCAAATGAAAATGAACACGACTTATATTGCTGTCAAAAACTGTATCCATGGTAATGACATAATACATGTTGCATTTAAAAATAAATTCACTGTATATATATATATATATATATATATATATATATATATATATATAATATTTAAACATTAAGCTTAGTCAATGTCTATTGTAATTATAGCAATTTTGTAGAACGTCGAAATAGATGTAAGAATGATGAATGAGCCTCCTGTTTTTGATAAACCTGAATACACATTCCGACTGCCAATGCCTCTTGAAGCAGGATTAAAAGTAGGATTACTTAACGATGATTATAATATAGTTGTCAAGGATGAAGATGCCATCCAAGGAATCATATTTAGTGTATATCCTGACGGTTATTTTGAAATACAGTCGAAGAATATTTCCAGAGATATATTCTATGGCACTTTAACTACTATTAATGAAGTTGATTTTCGCGCAGAAGCAGAATTTATAATAATAGCACAAGTAAGTAATAAAAATAGAAATTTTAAGCATTTCATAAAAATAACCAAGAATCTTTTTTATACTATATGTGGTCAATCTTGGGTCTGTGGTAATCTTGGGTCTGTGGTAATCTTGGGTCTGTGGTAATCTTGGGTCTGTGGTAATCTTGGGTCTGTGGTAATCTTGGGTCTGTGGTAATCTTGGGTCTGTGGTAATCTTGGGTCTGTGGTAATCTTGTATATGGCCCTCAACCAGTAGCGTACCAAGAAAAGGGAACACGTTCCATTTAACGTTTCCACGTTAACATTTTAAGGGGTGTCATTGTCATCGTTCAAAGATATAATTTTATTGATCAAATAGTGAAAAACACATGCACATAGAAATATATGTATGTGTTATTTCTAATTTATATTTTATTTTAGTAAAGACCACAAGTTGTTTATTTATTTCTTTTAATCTCAATTTCCTATCATTGCGAATCGAATCCAGCTAGAAAGCAAGTTTCACATATACATATCGTTCTGTTAATTCATCAGAAATGGCACTGGATACTATCAGAATTCCTCGAAATGTCCGGAAAAATTACCTAAACATTTAAAAGCAACCAAAATTTATATTGATAAAGCAGTTAAATGAGTAACATTGTAAATTCTACAATTTTTTGTTATGTGGAAATTTTGTGAACTTTTATCAAATCTGATCCTCTATTTAAGATTTTTCTTAACAGTATGGGCGTGTTTTTTTATTCCGTAGATATGAATCCGAGTTGTATGTATATCTGCACAGATAGTCCTTATTAAGGTGTTGTAGGTATGACCACCAAAAAAACCTTATCACGTCACTCATGTGTCTGTGTCTGTCTGTGTATCTGTATGTAAGGTAGAAATTTGGCATGCTTATACAACTCTTTGACCAATATAAGAATAATAGAGAAAAAATAAACACATCCCGAGATAAATATAAACAATTATGTATTTAAAAAGAAAATAAATATTTTTTAAAAATTTTGATTGGAATACCAAATGAAACCTCTTAATGCATGGATCAACAAGAAAATTTTTATTTTTGAAAAATATGTTTTTTATTGGATATGTGCATAAAATAAGTCAAAAAACTTTTGTCCCCCACACTCTCTCTCGGAGGGGTTGATCTGAAAATCTGAAAAAAATATCCAAAATGAACATTGATGGGAACCAGAATAGCTCAACAAGAATTTTTAGTGAGGTTAGTTTTTCGAAAAATGTAGATTTTTTTATCATCGATAAAAAATAATGTTTTTAAAATTTATTGTGTAAAAAGAAAGCTCTTAGGACGTAGATTAAGGACCGGAAAGTAGTTTTTTATAATTCGTTTTATTTAACACGATTTTAGACAAAAATACGCTAAAAAAGTTCTTGCCCCTCCCTCTTTTACCCAAAGAAGTTAAACTAAAAATCTGAAAAAATTATAGGTAATGCACATCTGAGCCGGAAACGTAGGAGAGGAATTTTTGATTCGATTGCGTTTTAGAAAAATATTTCAGTTTTTGTGTTAACAAAATTAATTATTTTTTTTAATTCATGGAAATTATGGCTAATAATGTTATGGATTTTTTTGTATTTATGGCTAAGATAGTGTGATTTTTTTAATTAAAATTTTAATTTAAAAAAATAACAGCTGAGGATTGAGTTTTGAACACCACACTACACCCTACACTATAGAGTGTAGTGTGTAGTGTGTAGTGTTTAGTTGTTTTATTATACTATTATACGTTGTGATTCAACCTTTTGTTTTTAAATTAACAAAGAGGAATAAATCATTTATAGTAATCCAATACTTATAAATCAAATAAAGCATTATTAATAGTGAGAAATACGTTTCTGATATTGAAAAAAATTAATCCATTTATCAATATATTTTTTATTAATCTAATAAAGACTTGAATACGTAGCAAATGCAGAAAAAACGTTGGGGTTTTTGGCATGTTATTTAAATTGTGTTTAAAAAAAATTAAATAGAAGCTCTAAGTACTCAAATATCAAATAAAAATGATTACCAAAAAGTATTCTTTAATTACATCAAATGATTTTTATGTGATTATAGCACAAATATTCCTAGATATCCAGTATTATGTTGGCTTCTTACACTTATTAAATACCAACAAAATTCTGAAATGTGTGAAAATTCACAATTCACATCAATTTTTTAATTCCTTTTTCATTCAACCGCAGATGTAATCAAACTTTTTTTTTATTATACTGCTCAGCAGATATAGCTGCAATTGCTCAGTATATTTACAGCTCTTTTGAAAGTGACTGAACGTGAGTGCAAGAAAAAAGAAAATAAGTACAATTTTTATGATACTGATAACTTTGCTAATTCCGCATCTTTGCATTCTTACCGCTCAGCAGCCCTTTTTGCGCTTTTTGCGAATAGTTATCTGTTATCAACCAATTTTTGGACCGTTAAAACACTAGCATTAATATTTTACTTGAAAATCTGTGCTCATAACGTTCCACAAGATTAACCGACAAAAATTGAATTTAAAAATATATTTTTCCATGACTATACGTTCATTACAGGCGTAACAGTGATTAGTAAATATAGCACGTTCCCTACTTCTTTTTATTACACACCGCTGACCTGTTACGTAATTAGCTCATTACGTAACAGGTTGAGTTCATTACATAACAGGTTCAAGCAGCAATGCAGCAATGGCTGACCGTTGCTAAGCAACGCAATAAATAGGTTGAAAACAAATGTCACAATATTGTAAAGGGAACTGAATAAACTTTCATACTCGTGTGAAATGAATATAATTCCATGCTCGTTGCATAATATACTATTCTGAAGCGATTAGTCAAAAATGTGCTCAGGTATATCACTTGCTAGATATCTACACAACTCTGAAATTTAAGATCACAAATCAGCATTTTCGCCAACATCATTTGTTAATCCAACCTTATTTGTTTCAGAATGCTTTTATAAATGGCAGTCAAACCTCCACCAGGCTAAAAATTCAACCATATAAACCACAAAAACCTTCATTCGAGAAACCATTGTACAAAGGATACTACTCCAGAAATGACGTTTTAGAAATCGAAAACATAACACTAGACACCTTTTCGTTCTTCAATACAAAATACAGTCTAAAATACGACGACGCCAGATTTGAAGAATACTTTAAAATCGACATAACAGGACAAATATCGTTGGAAAAACAACTGACACCAAAACTGAAGGATGAAAAATATGTTATACTCTACGTAGAAGCGCAAATAAATGGAACAAACACAATAGGGCAAACTGCGGTTCTCATAGACATAGAAAATAATTTGAATAATATTGTTTTCGAAAAACCACTTTACCATGGCAGTTACGAAACAGGAAAATATTTACAAATGCCAGATATAAAAGTAGTTGGTAGATTTGAAGGTATGAACTTAAATTTCAGTCTACAATTTGAGGACGACGTATTCAGCAATTATTTTGATTTAATGGACCCTACAGATACGATCATATTCCTCTCAAAACCTCTGACCATTGAGTTGATTCAAAATTACACTAGCATAAATATTTTCTTGCAAGTTCAATCAGGAATAGAGCAAGGCTCAACAGTCATAACTATAGACATTAAAAAAGACAAAACAACTGCCCCATTTTTCAAGAAATCTCTTTATCACGAATTATACGATAACAGCGATCATATTTTAATGATCGAAGATATAAAATTGGATGATTATTTTATTTCTCTTAATTCGGAATATAGTTTGCAAGTTGAAAATAATGTATTCAAAAATTATTTTGGATTGGAACCTGGCACAACAATTCTTAAATTAAATGAACCATTACCTGAATATTTGAAGACCGATTTTGATTATGTGACCATTTTTATTACAGCCAAGGTCTCTGGTTTTACCGATGAAGGAAGAACAATTGTAATTATTGATATAATGAAAAATTAATTTTGAAATAATTTTCGTCTTTCCCTTTTACCAAAAACTAATGTAATTTTGTTTAATCGGAGTAAGTGTTTCATTTTGCAGTCGTGTGTAGGCGGACATGGGTTTTTCTATGAAATTTGCACGTATTATATTTTTACATGGATTTATATACGATCCGTCTCGAGGTGGTGTTGGGCACTAGAGGGTTAAGATTTCACTCTCGTCAGCAGGCGTGATCATGACACAAATATCACTCAATCGCCCATCACTAATACAAACAGCTAGAAATGAAAATTACTAGTACGGCAACGCTCTAAATACTAACGCCTGTCAATTGTTAATGAATGCTCTGTACATTTTTCTACTATTCAACGAAGTCATTTTGTTGTTGATTTTAATTGTATCAATTTTTAAATTATGTGTGATAGACAATAAATATTATTCTCCTTTTCTGTTATCAATAAAAACTTCTACTTTATTTGTGTTTTCCACTTCAGACGTTCTATCAATATAGCAATCCTTACCCTATTTATTATATATAATCTATTTGAACAGTTATTAATTTCTTTAGATAAGTTTCTTCCAGCTTGTAGTTAGTTAAAGTAAGTGCATGATGTTTTATATGTGTCTCTATAAATATGAAAACTATTGAATATATTTAAAGAGCGATAGCGATTTTGATTATGTGATTGTTTTGTAGGTATGACCACCAAAAAACCTTTATAACGTCACTCATGTGTCGGTCTGTCTGTCTGTACGATAGAAATTGTAGCCAAATTGTGGCTTAACATAGAAAGTTGAAATTTAGTATACTTGTACAACTCTTTGACACACTGAGAGTTCTAAAATACTGAGAGTTCAAAAAATACATCCCGAGATAAATATAAACAACTATGTATTTAATAAAAATTGTGTTTTTGAAAAATATTGCAGTTTTTGTGTTTTTGACAAAATTTATTATTTTTTTAATTCATGGCTAAATTTTGGCTAATAATGTTATAGATTTTTTGTTGTTATTGCTAATATAGTGTGTGTTTTTATGAAATTAAAAATATAATGAAAAAAAATAATAACAGCTGAGCTCCGAGTTTTGAACACCAACATATTGTTAATAGAACAAATATACGTCCAGTATTATGTTGGCTTCTTACACTTATTAAATACCTACAAAACCCTGAAATGTGTGAAAATTCACGTCAATTTTTTAAGACGTATTTCATCTGTGATGGAAAACAAAAAACACGCATACCATACATTTATATAATATTTTTTAAACAAATGTTTGTAAACGGTTTTTAAATATGTTATTGTATGTTTGCGGATAAAAGTATGTAGATGTGGCTAGGCATAATAAAAAACCAACGAGCGAATCAATGTTCTGTTTCGACCAGTGGTTGTCAAAATACGTTGTTCAATCCTAAATTGCATTTTTCTCAATTATTTTACGCTGTACGACTCTGACTTGTTTATATCACTGAATTCAGAAAAAAAATCTCTTTCAAATAAGCAAAAAACAATTGTGTATTCCCATTTAATATAAGAAAGTTGCACAACGTATTTTGAAGACCACTGATCAATACAAAAAATTGTTTCACTCGTTGATATTCTTTTATAAAATTACAATTGTTGTCTAATTTAACCAACCTCCTAGCTATTATAGATTTATAGATAGCAATGATGCACTAGTTAAAATGAACAGCTTGTATACAAAATGATTTTAATGTCCTTTTGTTATTAAATCTAACATTTAGCTTCTTCAGGTGATGTAATAACATGCATGCATAACAATAAAACAGTAGTTAAATTATAGAAACTATAGTTAAACTATACAAATGTACACAGAGTGTCCCAAATAACTTGTTAAGCATGTGGATCTCGAGAACGGTAAGAGATACGAGGTAGCTTAAATTAGACCAAAGTTGCCGAATTAAGGGGCCATTTTAACGATGTCCTTGTTTTCTTAAAAATGTACAAGGATTACAAGATATGAACGAAAATGTAAATTTTCCGGTATTAATTTTTGCTCATAACTTCCAAAATTAAAATATTAAGTGATTTTGGTGTGCACCTACTTCAGGCACATTTTCTTGGTGAATTTACAGAGGTTCTTAAATTTTTTCTATCGCGTACCGACTTCAAGATTAACTTTAAAAATATATTTTTATGGTTTATTGTTCAAGGAGACATTTGTTCAGATTTATTGCTTAATAACTTTGAACACTAGCATCTTCTTGAACAATGCTTAAACCTTTTTTTCTAAACACGCTATTAGCCCTCTTAGATAAACACCCGTCTCTCTGAAGATGGGGCCAGAAAGTATTCGGTCCGGTTAGCGTAAACATCTAAGTTGTTGAATTCTTAGAGGCACTGTGTCGGCATTCTGGTGGTCTATCCGATTCTATTTGTTTTAATCTTTTAATTATTTTAATACCTATATTTTAATCTTTCAAACTTCCTCTTGTAAATAGTACATTATAATAGTAAGTGAACAGCTAATATCCAGACTAATTACAAGATGCGTGATCAGTCGGTTGGTAAGTACTAATATATATCATTTAATTCACATATCGTAATGATGAACCCTGGATAATACTCACGCCTAGTTCCCGAACTCCTTTAATCTGGAGTCTCATTTGAGTTTGAGATCAGACTTTATATAATATCACAGGCTCGCTACCTTTTTTGATAATTTTATAATAAATGGTACATTGTAAAGAAACGTATCAGCGCTTGCTACACTATTCAACCATATTAAAAGTCCAATTTTATTTTTGTAAATAATATAAAAATTAAGAATAACTTTTTTGTCAATCTAAATAATTGTTATGTCACATATGTGCTGTGCGTTGCTAAGGTCTCGACTTCGAATTCGGTTCAGGCATGGAATTTTCAAAAATAAGAATTGTTCTGGTTAATTGCCGAAGCAGCGAAAAGGCCATTAAAAAATAATAATAATAAAAAAAACTTATGAAAATAAAATAGGACTTTTTTATATGGTTGAATAGCAAAAAAAGCTCTATTCAAAATTATTATAACCTACTATATATATATATATATATATCCAACCCAGTCGAACAACGATGGGTGCTTTGCAAATCTACACATTCCTTCTTGAATGTGCTTTTTCATGACTGTAGAGTGCAATACGCGACACAAAAGTTTTTCCGCACACATAGCACAAATACTCTCCAGATGACACAGGCATATTATTAAGTCTCTCTTTCCGTCGAGCACGAGCAGTCTCAGCTATAGTTATTCTCTGCTGTTCAAACTGGTTCACTGCACAAGACACCGAGTGTTTCCACTTGGAGCGATCAGTACATACCTTTTCCCAAGGTGAATGTAGGAGGTGACATGATTTGAGTGAACTCTTGACCATATCTTTATATCTTCTGTACGGGGCTCCAGGGTTTCTACTGCCATGTGATAGGTCTGAATACAGTACCTGCTTAGGCATACGATTATCTGGCATTCTAATTACATGTCCTGTCCATTTAAGATGTTTCTGGATTAGGGTAGCTTCAATGCTCAACATGTCTGCTTTTTTTAGAAAGTCAGTATCAGGCACGTAGTCCTGCCATTTAATCTTCAGAATAGATCGTAAACATCTCTGATTAAAGCCTAATATGAGCTCTATATGAAAAATTAAAATTGATCTGATATCTTGAAAACGGTACGCGATAAAAAAAATTGAGAACCTCTGTAAATTCACCATGAAAAAGTGCCTCAAGAAAGAGCACACCAAAATCACTTAATATTTTAGTTTTGGAAGTTTTGAGCAAAAATTAAAAACCAAAAAATTTACATTTTCGTTCATATCTAGTAATCTATGTATGTTTTTAAGAAAACAAAGACATCGTTAAAAAAGCCCCTTAATGCGGCAACTTTGGTCTAATTTAAGCGACCTCGCATCTCTTACCGTTCTCAAGATCAAAATAAGTATATTATATTTAATAATAAATAAAATATTAATTTTATTTATGTTATGAAAGGTATATTTTTATGAATATGAATGCAAGATAGTTATAAATATAGATAAAGTATATATCTTGCAAGATTTAGTACATTTCTATTATATTTTCATGCTTAGATCTTCTATGACTTCGCGGCCCCCCAACGAAGCTTTCACGGCCCCCTGGTTTAGAAACGCTGTGCTAGAATAGAGCGGCTTGGGTTCGAACCCGATGATGGCATGGATGTTTGTATGTATTTGTAAGGCTTGATTTGTTTTATAAATAAAAATTCTGCCATTTCTTAAATCCGATTAGATTCATATAATTTCACAATTTCGAAATACGTCTTATTTGAAGAATTTTGCGTCATAAGAATGTAGAAATAGTGTACCTTGAAATTCCATCTGCTAGATATGATTTTCTGTGAGTCAATGTCAATATTTATCTTGTCCTCTTAATCTCCTGGATCAACTTAATCCCTAGATTTAACCACTGAATGAACGTATGTTGTTATTGTTTCAAGAATTTGATTTTTTTGTTTTTTGTTTCATTGACGTATCAAAAATTTTTAATTATATTTTTCAGCAACTGTTTTTTTTTTACCTACCGCCAACATATATAAGGCAGGTATTGTGATTATACCGATTTTTTTGACATTTCGAGATTTCGATGGCTCTTCACGAATTGAGGTCCTTACATAACGTTTTGACTATTTTGAAGCATGATGTCTGTCGGTCTGTCTGTCTGTCTGTCTGTCTGTCTGTCTGTCTGTCTGTCTGTCTGTCTGTCTGTCTGTCTGTCTGTCTGTCTGTCTGTCTGTCTGTCTGTCTGTGTACACGTGCAGAGCAAATTCGGCTAAAAGGATTTTATGAAACTTCATATTTAAGCTTTTGACATCAAAGGCACTAGTTGATCAACTTTTGGTAAAAATCGGTTGATGGCGGTCAATCCTGTGGTGGCCAGAGCTGATTTTATTCAAAATGGAGGTATCACGTGATTATCATTTCTTATCTTGAAAGCTATTCAGAAAACAGAAAAAATATGAACAAAATCAGCGATATTCCTTTATAATGTCGCATCGAATTGTGCAAGGCAAAACAGAACCAACTTTATCCTCAAGCGAGTCTGGTGCAAAATCAACTCATTTCATTTCAGGCAACCTATCACATCATTATTTTCTTCATTTGCGCATGTAGATAAATACAAGTTAACAATAACAAGTCATAACACGTACATAACTGCCGTTTTTACGCTTAATTTGGTAGTTTTGTGTGCTTTTTAAAAAAGGGGGGCTTATGATCCTGACGATTGGTACCTACTTAATTATTTATAAAAAAGACTATTAATTGAAAACATTTTGAATTGAAACAGGGCGTGCGTGCGTGCGTGCGTGCGTGCGTGCGTGAGTACGTGCGTGCGTGCGTGCGTTCGTGCGTGCGTGAGTGCGTGCATGCGTGGGTGCGTGTGTGTGTGTGTGTGTGTGAGTGTGTGTATACACGATATATCAAGAACGGTTTAACTTAGAGAGTTCGTTCTGGTACTAAAGAAGCCTATTGTTTTTTATGAAAATCCGAAACTGAAAACGGAAGTTAATAAACTTTAAAATTAAAAAAAAATTGTTGCTAGTAAACCAAGCCTTGAACAAAAATTTGTATAGAACATAATTTGATGTATTTTTGAAGATTTACCTAAATCTTTGTTTTAGTCTTATTAAAGAACTTCTAAAAATGAGAGATGGTAGCTCAATACCATTTTATAAGTTCATCAAAAACCTCACTATTTCAATTTTTATAATGTTTATTAAATATTAATTTGTCCGCACCTTTAATTGTCAACTGAGTTCAGTTTAAATAAATATTAAAGCCTAATTAAAATATATTTTTAATTCTATTTTCTCATCATAAAGTAGTCAAAATAGGGTTATAACTTAAATGGAATTCAAAAAATTAATCAAAAATATATTTAGCGAGTAACGGTGTACCAGAAAAATATTTAGATATAAATTATGAAATGTCCGAACATATAGTTGTCAGGGCTCGTATGCAAGTATTTCATTAAAATTATTATTGTTATCTAGTCACTGATTATTTTAATGGTTCAGTTCCTTTTCTAGTGTGTTTACAAATGAGCAGGGACGGTAACAACCAGTGGCATAGTTTTAAATTTTGGCCCCCTCGTGAATATTTTCTCTTAGGGCCCCTAATATATTTGTTGATATTATACCCTGCCATAATATATGTACATATTAATAAAAAAGGTATTTTATGAATAATAAGACATGATTTTATTGATAAACTAATACGTCTCACACATCATATGATATATTTTCTACTATTCTATTTACATAAAACAATATGCCTTAGCAACGATATAGCACCCCACGATCGTTAATAAGGATAAATGTTGCATAATTATATTTTCGCTAACACGGCCAGACTGACATGCGGAACGTTCTCGGGACGCAACTGCATTTTTCACACCATTAACAGCATTGTTGTTATCAGCAACAGCAGCCTGCATATTACCAGTGGTCTGCTCCCTACCAACAACAGCATTCTGCATCTTGCATACCAGTGACAGCATCCTGCATACCATGGAGATCCATTCTTGAGCTGGTCCACCATTCATCTTCTACTGCGTCTTGAAAGTCTTCACCTAATTCATAATCTGTAAATAGAGCAAAATTGGGCGCAGAATTGATCTTTCACAAAATCAACCATGCACCAATATCAATTAGTTAAAATAAATATTTGCTTACAACAAAACCTTCCAATAGCAGAGTATAAATCGTGATCTGAAAGTTTAGAGACTTTTGTTATCATTTCATTTCTCTATCACGAACTCAGTGACTAGATCAACAAGCTCAGATACTCAGTAACTATCTATTAGTTTCCTTCATTACAGATTGTCTACAGTACAACAAGCTCAGAGGCCGTTTATTCATTTCTGCACACACAGTGCTAAGCTCCGAGAGCGTCTATTCGTTTCTGCACACACAGTGCTTTATCATCATCATCAGCCCGTCGCCATAGCTCACCATCTGCCACCATGGTTACAGAGCTATTACCGGACTGATGCCACTGGCAGCGGCATGTCTTGCGGTACGCAACAAACTTTAAAATCTCAACTCATTATCTATTATATTTCTCAGTTTATTCTGCCAATCCGATCCTAGTGATCTGTCGTTTGTCTTTTCCAATAAACGCTCAAATTCAAAACTAAAATCTCGAAACTCAGATCTTAATTATCAAATGTCAAACATCAAATCTCAAATATTAAGTTGCAAATATCATAACCAAAATCTTATATTTTGGTGTTTCAAGTCTTAATACTCAATTATTAAAATCTCAAATATTAAATCTCAAATCTAGTTTTTACTCATTATGGCTAACACGTGCCATATGATTTAACCAAAACAACCTCTTACCTCTTAGCATTGTCGTCAACAATCTAATTAGTTACCTTCATACAATGTGTTTGTTAATAACAAAGCAACGCTCGTTCATCCTAACAATTTTTAGGGATCTTTGTTAATATTCTGCATTTTTCAAACAAATGTCACTTATTCCAATAAGTGTCATTTCCTTAGAAACCACTTGAAATAATTTTTGACAAAATAACTTGAAATTTGCCAATTTATTATCTAGCTCATAATTCATATTATCTTTATATGATTCTCAATCGTCACCTTTAACTGAAAACTTTACATTAGCCTTTGCAATATTATACGACAATTTCTTTGCACCAATATTGCATTTAAAAAAAATATTTTTAATATAGCACTTATTTTATATTTCTTGTGGGTGATAGGGCAATCGCACTTCTAGAGTTTACTTAAACTGTAGTTTACCTTAATCCAGACTTTCCCAAACTTTTTGAGCCGCGGAGCACTTTTCACGAGAAGAATTCGTCGCGGCGCGCTATCGGTGCTATATATTTATATATATTTTTTAGTTGGATCTTGACGTGTGATATGTCGTATAAATTTCTCAGTTGATGGATACTGTAACTGAGCAAAATGCAAAAATGCTTTGTTAGTTAAAAGCATACATATTAATAAAAAATCAGCTGTGGCCACCACAAGACTGACCGCCATCACAAAGTTCTTAAACAAAATACTTTCTAACACAGAAATTATTTACCATAATCATGGAAACATTACATATACGTATGCCAAAGTAATACTTAATAAGTATTATTAAGTATTATTACTATAATAAAAATAACGCAAAAATATAAAAAAGCAACTGTGGCCATCACAAAGTACTTAAACAAACTAATTTCTAACAAAGAAATTATTTACATTAAACATGGAAACATTACGTGTGATAAAATAGATACTTGGAAAAAATATCGCAAAAATATAACAAAAGAAAAGTTGTTTAAAAAAATGTCGTTGTTTAAAAGTTGTTAGTTATTGCTTGTATAGCAATTTTTATTAACTAATTTTTTTCGAAATATTTTAACCGATACAAAAAATCTTCCATTTCTAGACGACCAATTTTTACTAAAAGTTGACGTTTCATAAAAATCCGTCTAGCCAAATTTGCTTTACACGTGTCCAAGGACCGACAGACAGATGTACAGACAGACCGACAGACATAATGCTAAAAATAGGAAAAATATTATGTACGAACCTCAATTCGTGATAATCCATCGAAATTTAAAAATGTCAAAATTGATATGATAATAATACCTCCCTTATATGTATATGTATGTAGGGGTAGGTAAAAACATAACTAGAACTAGGGCAAAAAAGCTTTTCAAAGTAAGAAATAGAAAATACCGATAAAAAACTAATAAAATGCTACCTTTATAACATTTGAACAAACTTGTCGTCTACTGGACGTTCTGAGACGGAGATTGTGGCAGAATTATTTATTATTTGGCAAATTTTAAGGAAATTGTACTGTATTTATATATGCCTCTCCTATAATATATCAGCCCTGTAATAGAACAGTCACTCAGCAGTATATTTGTATTTCATATAGGTTAAAACTTTTTCAATGATCAGTATCATTTCTGAGTGAAACGTTTGTTTTGAAAAAAACACAAACACTATTTTTACATCCGATGACATTTATTTTATTTACTTTTCTGTCTAATCTGCTCGCGGAGCACAGTTTGGGAAACTTTGCCTTAATCGAAGGTTTATTTTAACGTGCATTGCACACCTACAGTTTATGTATGGTTCAACTAAACTCGAGATCACATAGATCTTTTTAACTATAAATCCTGTGATTTCCATATTTTTCTAGTAACTTTTGCTGGGTTTAACTACACTGCATTAAAATTTGTCAATTTCACACATATTTTATTATAAAGTTGAACAAGAAGTGTTTTTATTCATTTATAGTGTATATTTAAGAGGTCCATTTCATAAACAATGCACATAAATTTATTGTTTTTCACGTATACATTTTTATTACAGTATTTCTTTACAATCCTCTAATATAGGTTAATTCATAAATAATGTACAGGTTGACAACACTGCGGCTTGAATAACGCAACAACAGTGACAATTATGTCAATTGTGGTTGAAAGCTCGAGAAAGAAGCGTGTGTTTTGTTTTAATTTATAATTCACTCTGTTTTTAACGCGAGCTAGAAATGAAGCCTACAGGAGTCTCGGGTGTTGTAACAGTTGACGATCAGAGGTCGTACATTAAGATCTAAACTTTACGTGGCAAAAACCCGACAGAAATCCACAGAGCTTTAAGTGAAATTTGCGGGGACTTAATAGTGGATCGTAGTACAGTTTCAAGTTGGCTAATCGTTTTCATGGTGGTCGTGTGAGCATAAGCGATTAACCAAAAACATCAACAGATAACGAAGTGTGAAACTAGTGACAGATGCTCTTAAAAAAGAAGGTCGTGCGACATGTGAGGAACTTTCTGAAACCACAGGGATTCGACCAACGTCAATTTTTCGAATTCTGAAAAATTATTTAAACAAGAGAAAAATTGCTGAACAGAAACGTAGAATATAGTTGGGAAGTGTTTCCTCATGCTCCCTACAGTCCGGACATGAGTCCACCAGATTTCGATTTATTCCCAAAGCTGAAAAAACCTATGCGTGGACATGGTTATCGGTCTCTGGAAGAGCTTAATGCTGCCGTTATCCGAGCCATTCGACAGATGAACAGAGATGGTGTCTTGGATGGAATAGTAAAACTTTCCAAACGTTGGGACTTGGTTATTGAGAAGCAGGGAGACTATATTGAAGGATTGTAAATAAATACTGTAATAAAAATAAATATGTAAAAAAAAATCGTGTGCATTATTTATGAAACTAGTGCACCCGTTGCCAACTGTGTTGGCAAACAAATCATTACCTTAATGTGGAACTTGCTCGACACCTCAGACTTCTTTCTCTAGCCATACGCCTAACTTCATCCAATTCAAATTGAATCAACTCTTCGCCCATTATTAAAAACTGGACAAATAATGAGCATTAATCCGAATTATTAATTCATTAACTTTTTAAGATGGGTAAAAGATTCATTTTCACTCAGTGCATTATATTTATAATGTTAAAACTAAAAATTATTTGAGACGTTAAATTTAAAATATATTTATTAAAATTAATTTTCCATTTTCTTATATAATATAAAAATACGCACACGGAAAAAACGCACACGGATTAATACGCACACGGAAAAAAGCACACATGAAAAAATACACACACGGCAAAAAGGGCACACGGAAAAAATCGTACTTACACTATATCTCAAATCAGGGGGTAGATTTACAATATCCCACTGAACACTGCGCATGCGTCACACACACGTCATTTGTTCAATATACAGAGATTCTAAACAGGTGGGACTGTGCAGAACTTTTAAAACAATTTTTAGGTGGTTTATTAAAAAAAAATAATAATAATAAACAGTTATCAACCATAACCTAAGATAGTGCTTTTAAGGTGAATCACTGTCCCTGGCCCTGCACAGAACAGTTAAAATACAATTTATTTTTAGGTGGTTTATAAAAAAATAAAATAAACAGTTATCAACCATAACCTAAGATAGTGCTTTTAAGGTGAATCACTGTCCCTAGCCCTGCACAGAACAGTTAAAATACAATTTATTTTTAGGTGGTTTATAAAAAAATAAAAATAAACAGTTATCAACCATAACCTAAAATAGTGCTTTTAAGGTGAATCTAACCTAAACTAAAAGGTAAATGATATTTTAATGTGATAAATAAACAGAAACCATTGTTTTAGAGCCACTGATAATTCTTGAATTATTTAGTGTAGTCGTTATGTGCTGCCATCTGTATAGAGTTTGCAGTGGGATATTGTAAATCTTGCCCTATAAATCGTAAAAATAAAAAAATAATAAAGCATTGAAAAAATAATAATAAAGAAAAAAAGTCACATTTTTCTTACTTTCATCAAAACCAAATATTTTTTAAAATAATTATTTTTCTTCTAATAATAATTTTAATCAAAAATGTCGAATATCACGGAAGGATAACGTTTTTCTGTGTTTTGTTTCGTAAAAAAATCCGTGTATTTCACAACTAAATTAATAATTCTGAAGTGATTTTTTAATGAAAAACACAACTGTCATTTTTACTAATTTATTGTCAACACTCAAAACAAAAATCACAGCACACTCTGTCCAATACATAAACAATAATTTCTTACAATTCTATCAATTATTATAAAAAGTGTTCGTAGAATATTCACTATTATTGCATCTTATAATAATTATAAAAAGTGTTCGTAGAAAATTCACTATTATTGCATCAACAATATATTTTAAACAATTTTGACATAAATAATTAATATATGCGCGCCTCTATCGGGGAATGAAGAAACGACCGGTCGAACATACAAACAGGCGTCCGGTCGAACATACGAACATACAAACAGGCGTATTATATTATAGGATGACACTCGTATTTGACATTAAAACATTGAGTTATTTTGGAGTTCTTCTATCTTTTTTTTTTTTTTTTGTTACGTGTTATTTAGGTGCCTCAACTGCGGAGGTTATTGGCACCTTGTAGTGGTTACATTGTTTTATAATTATAAGAATATTTTACATTACATATAGTAGTGCAGTTTTAAGTTACAATGACATTACAGTTAATTAAAGTTTGAAATATTTCTATAAGGTTACATGAAAGTTATTTTATATATGTTGAAAGAGGTTTGTATCTATTAGAAAATTTATTATTTTGGATATGTTGTTTCCTAAAAATTCCTTTAAAGTTGTTGGTACCTCGCTATTTTCCCTTTCATTTTTGTATTTTGTGCATTGGATGAGGAAGTGTTCCACGGTCAGCGTTGTTTGGCACTCTTCGCACCGTGGTGATTCTTGGTGTTGAAAAATGTAAGCGTTTGTTAACCGTGTATGTCCAACTCTCAGTCTGTTGATGACAGTTTGAACCTTTCTACATCTGTTCACTATCCATGGATCAATGTTTTCTTTTATTCTTCTTAACTTGTTATTTCCTTCCATTTGCCAATTTTCTAGCCATTTTTTGTTGAGCTTTTGTTTTGTTATTGCAGTCGCATCATATGTTTGGATGGATTCTTCACATGTTGTCTGATTGTTAGTTGCTTCTTTCGCAGCTGTGTCCGCCTTCTCGTTGCCGGGTATGCCGATATGGGATGGGATCCATACGAATATTAAATTGATATTTTTACTGTGTTGAAGTGTTGTTATTTTGTCTTGGATTTTTTTGATCTGATTTAATGCTGGTTATATTTTTTTAATAGTAAGTAGTGAACTAAGTGAGTCAGTATAAATTACGAAATTTCTATTTGCTTCGTGTTTTATGTTCTCCGGGGCTTTCGACGGTGCGTAAACTTCAGCTGTGTATTTCAGTTTTAATCTTAATGTCGGGAAAAAACTGGCCATAGTTTATTTTCTAAATATATGGTAGATTACATCTTCTTTCTATCCGTGACATAATTTACCTAACCAGCTTTACAAAGGTAATATGTCGATGAACTTAATATCTCTACATAGTTTAATAACCATCAACATCTTGAAATGTTGATGCTCATGATTCCCACGATATTTTTTTACTGTTAATTGTTTAAGAATTCATTTTTAACTTTTTTATTACATATATTTTTATTACCTGACTCCTAACTTTTTTTTTTACACAATGACTAATTTTAACTACAGAACAATGATCTTACGTTACTAGATTAGGTTTTTTTTTAAACTTAGATGAAGCTCTGATGAAGAAATAAAATATTTCGAAACAGACTAACTAGATCTAGTTGCATTATTTATATCCGCAACCCGCAGAATCCTTTCGACACTAACCTATTTACGGACACAGCCATTTCCACAGCTATCCGTTATGTTAATATTTTATCGGATAATCCCCTCTTAAGACGCCACTGTTTTCTGTCCTTCAAAATGATAAAAAAATGTATTGGAAAATTATTGGAAATATCTATATAATCCATGATAAAATACCTGGGCAATATTTTTTATTCGATATTATTTGTTGACTGTCAATGAACAACAGCGTGCGACGTAACTCGAAATGTATACAAAAAAAGTATTATATTTTTTGCAATTAGTTTCACTTTTGCAATTAGTACCAATAGCTATCTGTGAAGGTAAGTTACATATGTATAATATTAACTAATATTTTTGAATTGTGTTTTTTAAAATAAGTGGCCAAACAAATTTTGATTAAAAAGTGCCACTATACAGTAAAAGTGGAACTATCGACACCTAAACCTTCGTTTCTTGTGTCTTTTCTTTATGGTTTTTGATAGAGTTCTTGTCCATGACTATTTATAGTTTTAATTATCTTATGCTTAGTTTCACCAGCTTTCCTTAAATCACAAACATATCTCTAGCAGCCCAATGCGTTGCTACGAAATTTTGTTGAATTTGATTCAATGAATGCTTAAAATTTAAGTAAAACTAGTGCAACTAGACGTTAATACTTTTATTGAAAAATAAAATTAATATAAGTAAACCATACCCGGTCCTAGGTATTTAAATATATTGTTGTATTGGGCATTAGTCTACCGACCATATTGACCAACCTAGATATTTTCGAGGTGTGCGCAAAGGATAAATGATTTCTCAGCCACCCAAAATCTACCGTTTTCGATTTAAATAAAAGATTTCTTCTTTTACCATCATTGGCCTATATATAATTGTAAAATATATCACTTAAATTTTTCACAAATTAATTCTGCGTCAGATGTCTACAATGTATAAATACTAAATTCCAATGACCATTGAGAGTGAAAAAATCAAATCTCAATCCTGATTTTAGTTTCAATCATAACTAAAAATTTAATCATGACAGTGAGTAAATAATTAATTTAGTTACCATTGTGAATAACTGCATTATGAGTAGAGACAGGTAAAAATATTCAACGGTACTTTTGCCATAGGCGTGCTATTTTAAACTTGATTTTAACAAAAAACCAACAAAAAACAAAAGAATAAAACACTTGTACCGCAATGAATTCTTATCTTATTTCATTTATTTTTTTATTTTACATCGGCCTATTTCTGCAACGAGGCTAATCGCCGATGCCAGGGGGCGAGCTCCTACACCTGGATGAGGGGTGAATGATTGTGAAATTGGGATTAATGTAAACATATTATTCTCGCCCGAATAATATCACCAACGAAGGAGGCTCGAACCACCGACCGCCCAGTCCAGACCTCCAGTCTAAACTGCACTACTCAATGCGCTCGGCCACTCCGTTGGCAATTCTTGTATTAATAATGATACCTCATTATTTTGGGATTATATCCGAGATAGGTAATTCCGGTCACTCCTTTGCCATTGGTCAGATTTTGATAAGATATTAAATTTTTATACGCTACACTATTTGTCAGCAGGGCACATTACAAATATATATAATTACATTTTATTTTTACAGATAACACAAGTGCCGTTTTTATCAAAAAACACCTAACTAAAGTACCGTTGCATATTTTTGCCGGACCCTAATTATGAGTGATGTCCCTTACTCATTAATCAAGTTTTGAAATTAAATTTTTAATCTCAATCCTCAATCATTAGTTTGATTGCTATTTGCCCAACTCTGGATATCAGTTTGCCAACGTTGTTGGCAACGGGTCTGCTAGAGTATTTAATAACAGCTGACTCAAATAAAGAGTGAGATATTGCAATTTCAGAAGATGCCCACTCCCATTGCTCCCTAAGATACATTTTTTTAAAATGAGATTTAAACAGAGAATAATAATTCTATATTATATATGTTATATATATATGTTATACCAAAATATGCGTTTCAGAAGTGTTTTGAAAACTGGAATATATGGTGGCATAAGTTCATTATATCCGCAGAGGACTAATTTGAAGGAGACAATATAAAAATTGATGAATAAATATTGTTTCGTAAATTAAAAAATTGCACGATCTTTTTGATCATACCTCGAATATTTGTTCGCAACCAACTAGTTTTTTTCTTTTCAAATATTTACTCGATATACTGATATATTGCCTTATTCCTATATACTCTTCAGCCGTTTCCTCACGCAAATATATTAATATTTTAATTGCCGTATTGGCCCGAATATAACGCGACCCCGAATATAACGCGACCCCGAATTTAACGCGACACCAAAATTTTTCATGAAGATATTTTGAAAAAAAAAGTTAACCGAAAATCGCATCGGTATCGTTAGCTTGCTTTCAGTCTCCCACAAAATATCATCTTCAGACCCATTTAAATTATTTGAAATGCAGCATTTCTTAAAACCATCACTATCGATCAAGGACGGACTTTGGCCTAGGCAGACTAGAAAACTGCCTAGGGCCCTTATTTTTTTAGGCCCGTAAGATGGTTTTATTATGTATTTTTTTCCATTCCAATGAGAATCTTGCCTAGGGCCTCGATTTTCCTTAGTCCGTCACTGCTAACGATTTAGGTTCGATCTTGTGCCAGGCGGTCGCAATCCATTCTCCTAAGTAAGACTGAAGATTACTTTGTTTTTCCTGAAGGTGACAATGGGTGATTTCCCGCTAATACCCAATTATTGTATTCTTTTCGTAAGTTGTCTTTAAATGGTTTATTGACAACCACATCCAAGACTTTTTTTTTTTTTTTTTTTTTTTTTTTTTTATTATATGGCCTTGGTTACCAGGACCATTAGCCAGGGGTTACAATTATATTACATATCATTTCATAACATCATACAATAGTACATACATTTAAAATTTTCTTGAATTTAATTAGCAAACATGTTTGTTATTATTTTCTTATATTTTAATTTTAATATTTTCAATATATTCATATATAATAGGTATCTTGTCCATATTGGATAGGATACATCTTACATCTAACGGGAGTGGCATATTAAGCGATTTTAAAAATCTGTCTCGTAAATGTTGTGACTGAGGACAGTTAAACAGAATATGGTTCAAGTCACAAACTATATTTTGGTCACAATTACAATAGGGGTTTGCTGACATTTTAATTCTGTGAAGGTGCGAAGGAAGAAAATGGTGATTAAAGCGTATTCGGCACATTGTTGATATCAGCTTCCTAGAGTTGTAAGTCTTGAACCAGGGACAGCTAGGCAGAGTTGGCTGAAGGTATCCGAAGTGTATGCCTTTGATTAGAGTGGATTGTTTATAATCTTTTTCCCATATTTCTATAATTCTTTTTTTGATGAGAATATTACAATCCTTCGGAGTAAGTGGATATGCTGTATCGTTTCCTGAAATGGTTGCTACTTTCGCCAGTGAATCTACCAATTCGTTGTAGTGAATTCGCGCATGACCTTTTACCCAAACTATTGTGATTGACGTACCAGTTTCTATTAGAGTTTTGATTGTGTTTATAATGTTGTATATTAAAGGAGGTGTATTTATATCAAATCCGGGTTTCCGAAGTTTTATAACTGCTGCCTTGCTGTCGGTGAATAACAAGTAAGTATGTGTTGGTTGCTGGAGAAGGTGCTGTAGGCACTCATATATTGCAATTAATTCTGCGGTGTACACTGAGTGGTTATTTCCAATTTTAAATTTTTTGGAAATATTATTAGTGACATCATAGAAGGCGCATCCTGTTCCGTTGTTGGTTTTTGAGCCATCTGTGTACAAGTGGCATGAGTTTGGCCATTTCTTGTTTATCTTCTTTAGAAACATTGCATTCGTTATTTCTGCATTATTAAAGTTAAAAATATCTTCTTTAAATTCATCATTGAGCAGAGAGAATTGCCACGGGTACCTATAGCAGGGTGGAGAACTTCCTATAGTAGTGTCTATGATGTCCGCTATATACGTCAGACAATCTGCTAGAGGAGGAACAGGTTTTTTGGTCCAGTATTTGTGTGTAAATACTTCAGCCGCTAACTTTGCATATTTGATGTTGGTGATAACTTTAGATCTACTTATTAGAAAGCGACTAGTTATTAGTTTCCTTCGTAAAGGTAAAGGCATTATATGCGCTTCGGCTAGTAAAATATTGGTGGGTGTAGAGTGCATTACTCCAAGACTTGCCTTAATTGCTCTGTTCTGTAATATTTCCAGAGGATGAAGAATATTTTTTGTAGCTGACCCATAGACAACGCAACCATAGTCGATAATAGACAAAATTAGATTGTTGTAAAGAATTAAGCATGTGTTGGGATCAGCTCCCCAATTTAGACTAGTTATGCTCCTAAGAAGATTGATACGTGGTTCGCATTTTTTCATAATATAATTTACATGGGGTTTCCAGGATAGTTTATTGTCAATGATGATACCTAGAAATTTAACCTCGTTCTTTATTTCTATATTGCGGAAGCCTAATTTAATAGAGGTTAGGCTTGGAGACAACCGATGTCTTGTGTATACGCTTGCAACGGTCTTTTCATATGAGATACTGAGCCCATTATTAAAAGTCCATTCTTGGAATTGTTTAAATGCAATATTTAGCTCGTGGCGTGCCTCTTTATATTTTTTATGTGCAAAATAGAGACTGAAGTCATCTGCGAACTGGACTATGCCTATTTCTGGTTTCATGTAATGTTGTATGTCAGTCGTGTATACGTTAAACAACAAGGGAGCCAGAACTGATCCTTGTAGTAGGCCTTGAAAAGATAATCTTGGACCAAGTAATTTACCACAGTGTTTAATGTATATTTTATGTTTTTGGACTAGATTGATGATTGCTATGATGAAAATTGATGGTAATCCTAGCAGTAGCAATTTTTCTTTCAGTATTTTGCTGGACACATGGTCATATGCTCCCATAATATCTATATAGATTGCGATACAGTAGTCCATATTAGTATTCGCTAATTGTATATCAGTGACTAGGGTTGAAAGGTTGTCCATGGTGCTGTGACCTCTTCTGAATCCATGTTGGTATGACGGTAGGCAGTTGTTCATTTCAAGCCACCACTCTAGTCGAATCTTTATTAATCTTTCATAGGTTTTTACTACACAGCTTGATAGGGCGATTGGTCTATATGATTTTGCAACATTAGGGTCCTTATTTGGTTTAGGGATAGGTATGACTATAATTTCTGACCATTGGGGTATGTTTTTGAAGTTAATCCAGATATCGTTATATATGTCTAGTAAGAGAGTCTTGGTGCTGAGAGGCAGATTTGATAACATAGAGTAGTGGATATCGTCAATACCAGGAGATGTATTAGTTGTTTTTTTAAGGGCGTATTGAAGTTCATTAAATGTGAATGGAGATTGAGGTTCATGATTTATGTTTTGATGTATGTTTGGTAGAGTTATGTTTTCCTCGCATGTGCTGGGAGTGAGCTTTGTGAAAAATTCATCAATCCAATCTGTGTTAGTACAATTTTTGTTATTTGATTCTTTGTACGAGTTGTTAATGATTTTAACTTTTTCCCAAACCTCTTTGACTGGAGTGTACTTGTTCATGCTGGTACAATAATTTCTCCAAGATTCTCTTTTCTTGTTTTTAACTAATCTTCTAAATTTCGCGGTTTCTTGTTTACATTTGAGAAAATTTTCAAAGGACATCTGTGTTTTATATAATTTATATGCTTCATTGGCGGTTTTATGTTGGCTGGTGCAATCGCTGTCCCACCATGGTCGAAGTTTGAAGGCCGGAGCGTGAACTGGTTGTTTTATAGGGATTGTTTGATCTGCTGTTGTATTTATAATATTTAGGAAAATATTGTATTTTGATGTTATGTCCAGTTGAGCAAAATTGTTTATATCGTAACTACTTGTAAATTCTTTTGCTATATTATAATAATTGGTCCAGTCCGCTTTGTTTATGTCCCATTTAATTTTCGGCAGGATGGTAATGTAGTCGTTGATTTTATAAAGATGACAATTTAGTAATACAGGGAAATGATTTGAGCCATATGTATTGGAAACTGTTGTCCAATTTATATACGTAGCAATTGAAGGTGAGCAAACAGATATATCGACTGCTATTTCTTTATTAAATAGTGTGGGTGATCCATCATTGAGTAAAGTTAAGGAACAGTTATTTATGGAGTCATTGAAATTTATTCCTTCGAAGTCGACGCTTTTGCATCCCCAAGAAATGTTGTGACAATTGGTATCACCGCCAAATATAAACGGGTGTGAAAACTGCGTAAATATCATATCCCATGTATTGCTGTTTATGCGGTGCTTAGGTGAACAGTACGAGGAGATGATGTCTAATTTCCTATTTTGAAAGTGTATGGTTATTGAGCATATCTGTATGGTGTCAATATTCGGAATATTTAAATTGTTGATACTATACGGTATGTTTCTTTTAAGCAATATACAGCATCCGCCATAGCCATCAAATCTATCGCAACGAATCGTGTTGTATCCGGATATATTGAAATTTTCTGAGTTTAGTAGCCATGTTTCCGATATTAGAGCACAGGATATATTGTAATATGCAAGGATATTTTCTAGTTGGGACTTTTTGGATTTTATGGAACAGCTGTTCCATTGAAAAATATTAAAAGGGATATTATTGAAAGAATTCATTTTCGCGCCGAGTTTAATAATTGTATGATGTCAGAGGAGCTAATTTTGAAACTATTATTGTACTGGTTTATTATGTTAACAATTAAATTGCATAATGTTGTGATGTCGGGTTCTGCAGGGGTTGTAGTCGCTGGATTGGAGAGTGTGTTTAGATTTGAGGAGCGTAGGTGGTGTTGGGGGGGATATGGGTTGTGGGTTATTAAACCTTGGGATGAAGATTGAGATGATTGTGTTGTTTTTGCGTTATTGTAGGGGTATACATTGACTTGAGATTCTCGATATGTATTGTTACTTATTTGAGGTTTAGGTAAATATTGGGGTCTGCGAAAAGTCATGTTGGAAGTATATTCCGTAGCGTTTTCTTCGTCTGGCATACTATGGCTAAGTACACTAAATCTATTCTGTTGGGTTAAGGGAGGGAAAGCGGAATTTTCATTTATTCTTGGGTTTGTGATTGCCGAAGCATAAGATTTATAGTTCTTTTTCGCTTCTTGATAATCTACGTTGTTGTGGGCCATATATTTTTTTATTTCTCTCTGATCTTTATGTACAGGACATGTATTGTCAGTTGCTTTGTGTAAGCCTTTGCAGAATATACATATAGGATTTTCTTTATCTGCGTCACAGTTTTCGGACAGGTGAAGCGCGCCGCATGTGCTACATCTCGGGGAACTTTTACAGAATTTCGCAACATGACCAAATCTTAAACATTTCAGGCATTGTGTGACTCTATGTACGTAGGCCTCTACCTTGCATCGTGCACCATATATTGATATAAAACTGGGAAGAAATTGTCCTCTAAAGGTTACAATAACTGTTTGAGTTGGTTCAAATGTGATGTTGGATTCCGATATAATTTTCCTTGAGATGCGGTTAACGTCATTAATTTGAACTTCAGATACAGCTTCTAGCCTTAGTTCTTCGTTGGATATTGACGTGTCTACTTGTCTAATCACTCCTTTCCAAAACATTTTGATTTCAGGGATATAGGCCACTATATCGCTAGATATCAGTTCCTGCGAATCTAGAATTTTGTTAGCGACTGTTGCCGATTTTGTTTCAATTTTAATTCTACTGTAATTTACTTTTGATACATTGATGATGTCTTTTGATTCCTCTTTAAATTTCGTAAATAGGAGTTTACCGATGGCCATGTGGTGCAATCTTCCTATATTTTTGTCGTTTTTCTTGTTTTCTAAAAGTATATAATATGGCGATGAATCAGCATTCGAATATCGATTCAGTCTGTTTTTGGTGTATGGTGTAATATCGTTGGTTATTGTTTCATTTGTGGTGGACAATTGTTGTTGATTACCAGGATTTATTTGCTTGGACTTTTGTTGTTGATCTAAGGGTAAATCCATACGTCTTTTCAATCCTGTTGAATCTGGGTTGTTCATAGTGTAGGAAATTTCCATTTCGTTAGAGTCATTTTTATCATAAATTGTTTGTAAAGCCTGTAGGCACGCTTGAGTAGTTTGAGAAAAGGAAGGCGGGGTTTCACCCCCATCAGGGGGCTTTTTGGGCATTGTGCCCAAGTTAAATTGATAGAGTTTTACACTGTATATTAGAAAAACACAACACTTTCTTGTACACAAATGGAAATTTACACCTAGTTTATAATCTACTAATTAATAGAGGATTACGCTGATAACAATAGTTAATATATCACTGCTCTGAACAATACGTGTGTATTCCACAAAGGTCTGATATGAACTGTGATCCAAGACTTATAACTGAGGTGTCATAGCACCTGGTACTATCGGAATTAAATACCTGAATTTCTTCCTTAACACCTGACCTAAGGTGGCCTCGAAATGCATTAAGGAACGAGGTTTTCTCAGAGAACCTGGCCGTTTTCCGCATATCACATTCATCCAACCTTTTTCTTGGTCCAGAAAAATTATTCTTGGATGCAGCTTTTCTTAGGGCTTTGCTTTACGTTTCAATATATCGAAGTTGAAGCTTCTGTCCATCAGCAATAACGGCAAGCATAACAGTAATTCTGGACTTGTCGTAACCAGTTGACTTCAATAACTTTCAAAGAGCGTTTTTTCACTTTTCTTATGATGGTGTGGAGGCATATGCGTACTAATAAGAAGGGTTGTTTATTTGTATCCAATTTCCTAGACCTAGAATTTAACGCGATTCAATTTTTTCACAGAAAATAATTGGTCAAAAAATATCGCGTTATGTTTGGGCTAACATGGTATGTTATGCCGACCGCCGTAGCGTAGTGGTAACATACGGTTCGGCACCGTATCGGCATTCGAAACATACGGTTCAGGCATGGAATTTGAACACGGAAAATTAAAGTTAACCTGGCTAATTGCATCAGTAGCAAAAGCCATAAAAATGTTATGATTTGTTTTTAATGGTTTTAGTGAGTCCAGGGTCTAACTGTGACGTGAAAGAAGTATCTGTCCAAGAATGGAAAGTAGGAAAAACTTTGGATGTAAAGTCATCTGACCCAGTAGGACAAAGGGCAACGTGGACCACAGAAAATGTTGACAGTAAGTTGATTTTTCTAACAGAACAACAAGGTGTGGCTATTTTAACTCTTTGTATCTTAACAGAACTTTCAATTCCGATATTTTAAAAAATCTGTACAAACTTAGTCTTGCCATAAATATTGTTACAAAATTTTCAGTAAAATTGCTTAAAAAGATACTTTGAGATATTTTAATATTATTTTAATGCATAATACATAGATTCATCTTATACACGAAACGCCAATCAGTTGTCCAAATGACCCCTTCTGGCCATTTCACAGTGCTTAAGTCTCTGTGGCCACACCCCGATTTCAGAGAAGAGGTTTTTCCGGGTTTACATTGGTAGAGCAAACGAGCTAGTAACTAGCGCAAGTACTACGCTCTTTACTCTATTATCTTATTTTCGGGATAGTAGCTGTTCGTACACAATGGGCATACTATCTTATTTTCTGGATAGTAAGTGTAAAAAGACATTTGACATCTTCACTGTGATTTTGTTGTGCAATTATCTTTTTGCAAAAAATAGTTTATGAATATGAATATGAATATACATCGTACCCGGCGTGATGCCATAAAAAAATTGTATTTTGTATTACATCATTTCTTGCATCAAACATTAAAATTTATAAAAAAGTATGCTACACAGATAATCAAAAATTATTCTCAAAATCCAAAATTCATAAAACCATAAAATACTTAACAGATCAATAAATTATTGACGTTTGATAGTAAATTAGGGTTTTCCCATGTCTTTTCCCTAATGAATTTAAAAAGATTTCAAAAAAAGTAAATTCTGCACAAAAAATAAAATTGCTGTAAAATTATAAAAAATTGATTTGAGGTAAATAAATAAAATAGGAACTCAAAAGATAAACAATGTATGTATTTATGTGATGTAGTAAAAAATTATGGCAATAAACTTATTTTATATATATGTTACCGTAAAAACCCGTATATTGGTAAATCTTAGGTTTAACTAGTAAATCTTAGGATTTACTTGTTAAATCCTAATCCTAAGAGTTGGTAAATCTTAGGTTTTACTGGAAAATTTTAGGATTTACCGTAGTTCGGGCTTTTACAGTAACATATATATATATATATATATATATATATATATATATATATATATATATATATATATATATATATATATATATATATATATATATATATATATATATATATATATATATATATATATATATATATATATATATATATATATATATATATATATATATATATATATATATATATATATATATATATCTAGGTGATTGGGATCCTATTTTTTATGTATTATTATTAAATAAAATGTTCGATTGAACAAGCCTGATATATAAAGCTGAAAAATAATTAATAACATTTATTTTATTTTTACAGGTGTTGCTACAAAACAAGATGATGCAAATTGCAAAGACTGTTTCATTTTTGAAAAAAGCGGTACACATATTTTATTCAAACTAACTGACGAATATGTAAAATTTATGCAGAATCCAACAACATATTCATTTTCTATGGAACTTGAATTTGGCTGTCAAGATACAAAAACTGCTTCTTTGGTAAGAAGAAAATAGTTATTTGTGTATCATGGCCAAAAAGTAGATCTTTTTCTCATAGATAAAGTTGTTTGTTCCACACGTCAAGACACTTAACACTCTTAAAAATTTAATATATATATATTTTTTTTATTAAATACATATTTGTTTATATTTATTCCACGATGTATTTTTTTTTTTCAACTCTATAGTTTTCCTATATTTGAATCAAAGTGTTGTATATGCATGCCAAATTTCAACAGTCTATGTTCAACCGTTTAGCTATAATTTCTACCGTATAGACAGACAGACACATGTGTGATGTTATAAAAGTTTTTGGTCATATCTACAAAACCATAAAACACGTTTAATTATTATTTTTTTAAATTAATTGTATGTTTTGTAACAGAAAATTAAAATTGGATCGAAAGAAGTCAACAACCCACCAAAATTTGATAAACCGAAATACACCATTACGTTACCGATGCCGTTGGGCACTGATTTGAAAGTAGGATTACTGAAGGATGAATTTATCATAGCTGCTAGTGATAAAGATCCTGGAGATCAAGATATCAAATTTACTATAGTTCCAGATGATTTATTTATAATTGAAACAAAGAAAATAGATGAGCATAAATCTCAAGGTATCTTGATAACTAAAGCTGAAGTAAATTCAATAGCGAAGAAACAATATAAAATAACAGCAACTGTAAGTATGTTTCTTTCCATATATACCTTAATCAGCGCTAATAGCCAGAGACCTGACGAGGGTACTGGTACATACGAGGGGCGGTTGAAAAGTAATCGGTCTAGGCAAGAAATGGCACTACTATTATCAAATTAATGTTGTTTTTCCTAAATCCTAAACTTCAAATGACTACTGTAAAATTTTGAACCAGCTGCAACATCTATGTTTGTGTTTGACAGTCGTTGAAAACGAGCAACTTTTGCATTTTTTCAAAAATGAATAAAATCGAATATCATGCAGTGATTCGATACTTGTTTTTGAAAAAGAAAACGAACGATGAGATCAATACCGAATTGAACGATGTTTATGGAGACTCTGCACCTTCGATATCAACAATTAAATTTTGGACAGCTGAATTTAAACGTGGTCATAAGAGCATTTTTGATGATGAGCGTCCAGGCCGTCCAAAATAGGTTATCACTCCAGAAATGGTTGATAAAATCCACGGATTGATAATCGACGATCGACGAGTGACGAAGCGCGAGATAGTTGAGGCTGCGGGCATCTCAACCGAACGGATGCTCAACATATTGCATGAATATTTGTGAATAAGTAAGCTTTGCCAGATGGGTACCGAATTTGATCTCAGTTGACAACAAACGCGATCGTCTGACCATTTCAAAGGATCCACGGTAAGTTCATCGAAAATCAATTCATCGAAAGCAAATTCATCGAAAATCAATTCATCAAAAACGAGTTCATCGAAAACGAGTTCATCGAAAGCAAATTCATCGAAAATCAATTCATCAAATGATCAATTCATCGAATCGTCAATTCATCTAAAAAAAATATTTTGTAAATATTTGAAAGTGCATTTTTAATTGTGGCTCTGTTTCAATTTAATATGTATTCTTAATTTCTTCTTTCCATTGTAATGTTAGTTGCTGTTTAAATATAAATTAAAAGTTAAATTTTTTCACTGTTATTTTTAATCTCCCTTGTTCTTTATATATAAACATGTCTAATAATAATTATAATAAATAATACAGTAATCCCCTGAGATACGTAATTATGCGAACCGTCGACTTTTGGGTAACTCGAATTTTACGTAAGTCGAATTGGAATTTTTATAAAGGAACAAAAGAAATATAAACTACATAAATACGTATATAAAAGAAACAAGACAAAAATAAACTGAAATTCATTTATATACACTATTCTATATGTATATACATACAAATAGAAAATATAAATTTTTTTTGTAAACTTGTATATTACTCTACTCAAAACATTTTCCATTTTTTTAAATTTTCATTTATTGGTATTATCTGTCACCACATTTTTAATATATAATTTTTGCAAATTTAAATTAAGTTTTAATGAGATCATTTTTGGTGCATATTTGAGGATAATCAAAGAAACAAAGAATATATTTTTTTTAAACCATAAGAAATTTTTTATGCAATTATTTCTTAGTCTGTCTACTTTTATTGACCACTGCTTTTTTGACTTTCCGATCCTCTCGGCATTCCTCTCAAATATTTACAAAACATTTTTTTTTCGATGAATTGACGATTCGATGAATTTATCATTCGTTGAATTGATTTTCGATGAATTTGCTTTCGTGAACTCGTTTTCGATAAACTCATTTTCGATGAATTGATTTTCGATGAATTTACTTTCGATGAACTCGTCGGTTACCTTTCAAAGGAATGCTTGACGATGTTCAGCCGCGATAAGAAGGACTTTTTACGCCGTTTTGTAACCGTAGATGAAACATGAATCCATTACAACACACCAGAGAAAAAGGAACAGTCGAAACAGTAGACTGCTTCTGGCGAATCGAAGCCAAAGAAGACCAAGGTGGGTCTATCGGTCAACAAAGTCCTGGCCACAGTTATTTGAAATACGCGCGATTTCATTCACTTCGACTACCTGAAAAAGGACAAAACGATCATGTGCTTATATTATGCAGAGCTGTTGGACCGATTCGACGCCAATTTGAAGAAAACGGCCACATTATTCAAAGAAAAAATTACTGCTCCACAGGACAACGCACTGATCCACAAGTGCGTTTCTTATCCACCATATTCGCCAGATTTGGCCCCTGCAACTATTATTTATTTCCAAACTTGAAGAAATGGCTCGGTGGTAAGAGATTTGGGTCGAATGAGGAGGTCATCGCTGAAACAGAGACCTATTTTGAGGGCATCGAAAAATTGGAGAATCGTTCGACGAATTGTATAGTTCTAAAAGGAGACTATGTTGAGAAATAAATTGAGTTTTGCCGAAAAAGATGCGTCTTGCCTAGGCCAATTACTTTTCAACCCGTAAGAGCTACAGAACCCGCAAAATTAAATGAATTTAAACAGGCTGAAACATTTTTAGGCTGTTAATAAAATATTATTATTATTATTATTATTATTATTACAGACGTATATGATTTCTCTCTCTCTCTCTCTCTCTCTCTCTCTCTCTCTCTCTCTCTCTCTCTCTCTCTCTCTCTCTCTCTCTCTCTCTCTCTCTCTGTTCATCATATTCCAGAATTATGTTTATTATATCTTATTTTTAGGATAATCCAAGCTCAGGAAATCCTCAAACATCAGCTCTTGTTGATTTAATAATAGAGCCCAGTTATATTCCCGATCCAAAATTCGAAAAATCCATGTACAAAGCCAAATACGACATAAACGATAAGTTCCAAGTATTAGAGGTCATAAAACTGGTAGATGGATTCGAAAAACTTAAACCACAATACACAATGAAAATTTTAAAGGATGACTTGAAAGACTACTTTGTAATTAATAAGGATACTGCAGAGATTACAGTAACTAAATCCTTGACACAAAGTTTAAAACAAAAATATACTGATGTTGAATTAAATATAAAAGCCTTGGTCACTGGAAGCCCTGCTTATGGAGAAACGGTTGTTATTGTAGATATTGAAGCTATAAGAGAGGCACCAATTTTCAAAAATCAACTTCATAAAGAACTCTACAATAAAAATGATCAGATTGAAATGAAAGATAAAATTTTATTAAACGACGAATTCATAAAGCTAAATCCAAAATACACTTTAAGGTTTGATGATCATCAATTTGTGAATTATTTTGAATTAGACTCTAAAACATTGACTATTATAGTTAAGGCAAAACTAAGTGATAAAATGAAAGAAAAGAATGATTTTGTTGTCATGTTCGTAGAAGTTGATACAGATTCTCTAGAAAGAGGCGAAACAGTTGTATTAGTCAGTATTGAAAAAGAAGAAAAGACTGAACCAACTACTAAACCTACTATCAAAACTACTACTGAACCTACTACTATCAAAGATTGTACTGACGATGATAATATTTTGAAACACTGTATTATTGGGTTCTATATCACAGCAGGATTAGTATTCCTAGCCATTACTATCATAATTCTTTTATACTGTTTATGTATAAGGTGAGTTTTTATTGTTATTTTTATATCTGTTAGGTTAGACCGGGGACAGTGGTAACATTTTTTTTGGGCCTTGTGGGAGCTGTATTGTAATGATGATATTAAATAATTTGACGTCATTAAATAGATATTATCTTTAGCTATAATATGGTAAAAATAACACAATTTTTTAACTTAATTTAAATAAGTTATTGGTCTTTTAATTCGAGCAAGAAAAATGTTATAATTGTACCGACCCCGGGACAGTTGTAACTAGGGATGGGAACGATATATCGATATATCGAAAATATCGATACTTTAGAAAAATATATCGATATTTTTATATCGATATTTGAAATGCGATATATCGCGCAAAATATCGATATTCGCACAAAATATCGGTATTCTTGTATATTTTTACATTTAAATATATGCTGTTCACTTTTGTAGAAACAAACTATAGGCTATTCCAAACGTTTAGGCCGAACTAATTTTTGAAATCTAGTAATTTTTATCAATTAATTCGGACTTTTGGTCATTTTGTTTAGGCTTTGAAAATCATGCTCACATTGCAAATTCTAGATTAAATTGATTGTCATTATAAAATGTCCTTTTCATTACATTTTAGTTTTTTGTCATTCTAAATAAAAATTTCTCATTTATAAATTTTTTTGTCTTCAAAATATGAAAAAATGTATTAAAATATTTGACATATGTCGTTTCCATGGTTTCACTGTTAGAATTTTAATTTTTCACATACCAAACCTGAAACATGAAATAACCCAAGCAAGGTCCCTCTTCGTGACAGCCTAAAATAACGAAATTTCCATTAATTCCGCCTAATCGTTTGGAATAGCCTGTAAGACGAAATTTTGATTTCAATAATTTGCACCTTTGAAATTGACATTTTGGTATTAAAAAATTATAAAAAATGTCACTTTCTTAATAATGATCATAACCAATAAATCTAAAATCGGTTTTACAGTGTAAGGAATATTTTTAATTGATATTTAAAGACCGTAATACACTATAAAAGTAACCAAAAAATCTGGTTTGTCCTTACAAAAGTGAACAGCATATATATATTTAATTAAGAGAGCTGTTAACAAGGATAATATTAGAAAGTTGGTTGGTATCTGGGTGAGTACCAACTGTAAAGTCATTGTCTGTCAATTGGCAACTTCTTTTCCCGCCAAGCTAACCAAAAAATATGTAATTTATATATCTTACATGTTACGAGTTAGTTATTTCGATATATCGAAAATATCGATATTTTTACTTCGATATATATCGAATATCGATATCACACTTACGATGTATCGAATCGCGCATATATCGATATTCAAAAATAAATTCCCATCCCTAGTTGTAACGGTGGTTGGGACAGTTGTAGCATAGGGTGCTGTTGGTGATCAGTTTCATCTTGCCCAGGATATTGCTCGGCCACATGTTACGCGAATTGTAACGAACTGGCTGGATAACGATGGTATTGATGCGATACCGTAGCCAGCACAGTCACTGGATCTAAATCTGATTAAATACATAACAATTCAGTACATAAATCTGTACATCTATACATTTTTTTTTTTTTTTTTTTCAAATATTGATTATTTTTATAAATAACATTTAGCTTATTTTGTTGTAAACTATTCTTTATTGAGTATTTTAATTGATACAATAAACATACAAAAGAAACCATACGCTATTTATTTTCATATATTTTTTTATATCCGTAGACTTTTTCGATGTGTGTATATTTGCATATATTTATTTTTCTTATTTCTAATTCAAATATGTTTCATATAAATGTTCGATATTAAAAATTTAGATCTAGAAAACAATGCTTTGGTCACTTCTCGTAGTGTCCAAATACACAGGGTTGCCACATACGAAAAGGCAACAACGGCGAGGTTTAGAGCGTATGGATTAGTGAATTGTGAATTATTAATAAAATATATTTTTTAGGCCACAATTCAAGAGAGAGAGGACATGGAATATCCAAAGTATACCAAGAACATTCCAAGTGTACAAATAAAAACATTTTGAATATTTTCATCTTATCGCTATTTCATCATCTGATATATTTATAGTCATAAAATTATCCTCTATTTATAGGGTCTAGCTAGTTACTATGTAATAGTAATATAGACCCACTGACAAAAGTATCCAATCCCTTTTTTACGATTTTGTAGGTATGACAGACTCAAGTGTCTGTTTGTCTGTATAGTAGAAATTGTAGCCAAGCATAAAAAATTGATGTGAAGTGTGAATATTCACACATTTCAGGGTTTCGCAGGTATATAATAAGTGAAGGCGGTATGCTGAGTGTGTAGGACAAATTTTACTTTGTGGCAAAATGAACGATATTTTTAAAATAATTTATCGTCTGTTAATCATATAATAAGACTGGTTAATAACCAGTCTTATTATATGATTAACTAACAAAATTTTGACAAAATAATTTCAATATAATAAAAAATGCAAAAAAAAAACAGAAAAAATATAATTCACTCCGTACTTGAACTCGAAACCCTTCGTTTTCCAGCGCATTTTAGCTTATGACACCAGTGCTCTAACCCATTACGCTATCGCACGCCTTGCGTGTGAGTGTCTTACATTGGTATAATTTTTGTACTTTGTGAACCAAAAACCACAAAAAATGCGTTATTTTCCGAAAACATAATCTGATCAAAAATTCCTGTTGCACTATTTCGGTTCACACCAATATACATTACCTAGAATTTTTTTAGATTTTTAGTTTAAACCATCTGGGCTACAGGGTGTGGGACAAAATTTTTTTTTGCACAATTTTGGCAAAAATCGCATAAAAATAATTTATTTTGCAAAAATAAAAATTTGATCGTTAATCCACGTACTAAGAGCTTTCATTTGATACCCTACTCAGAATTTAAAAAAAATATTTGATATTTTCGATGAGCACATATTTGTTTATATTTTTAGGGGGGTATGTTTTTTAGATGTTTTAGTATTTTTCCTATGTGCGGGTCAAAGAGTTGTATATGCATGCCAAATTTCAACTATCTAGGTTTAGCCGTTTGGCTACAATTTTTACCGAACAGACAGACAGACAGACAGACAGTCAGACAGACAGACAGACGACCAAATGACGGTATAAGGGTTTTTTGGTCGTACCTACAAAACCCTAAAAATTGAAATTTGACATGCTTGTACAACTATTTGACCCAAATACCCGGAAAATAATGACCGTTAAAAAAAAACACATCACGAGATAACTATAAACAAATATGTATTTAATAATAAAATAATTTTTTATTTAATTTTTATTTTTTTATTTTGAGTGGAGTATCAATAAAGTTGGTAAACAATCAAATTTTTGAAGAATCATTTTTTTATGGGATTTTCATCAAAAATATATCAAAAAACTTTGTCCCCCCAACCTATTTCCCAGAGGGATCATTTGAAAATCTGAAAAAATCTCAATAATGTACATTGATGGGAACCGGAATATATCAACAGAAATTTTTGATCAGGTTGGGTTTTCGAAAAATAAAGAATTTTTTGTGACGTTGAAATCCTAGTAATCCTCCTTCCACTGTAATCCTACTAAAGTATATATACGTAGATGTAAGTTTGTAAATATTACACTTGCAAATGTCCTAATAAGACGAAACTAGTAGTGTTGTATAATAAAAGTGAAATAAAAACATAGTTATTGTATTATTATTATTTTAATTTGTCTGTGTATTTTAACTTTTGATTTTTTTTTTTTTTGCTATTAATTACTTAAGTATTAATTTTTAACTTATTTATTACACATATTTTTATCTACTGACTCCTAACTTAATGTTTTACACCATGGCTAATTTTAACTTCCTCACAATTACCTTACGTTAGTAGATCAGGTATTTTTTTTTAAAGAATTTCACACACCAAAGCGGCCGCGGTGGCGGCCACAGTAGCGATACGGCAGCGGCCTAACGCAACCTATACAATACCATGAGACCACGCACATACAAGCGTTCAGCTATCTGAGAACGCCACCGAATGCAGCGTTCAGTCTAGCGATCACCAAACACTGGCGGCCGAACTCGACAAGTTGCGTTAGGCCGCGCGATATTCATTGTTTATATACCACAGAGTGAATATATTTAAGAAAATAATGTCGAAAATAGATAATTTAACAGAAAAAATCATAGATCAGTAAAGGATTATTTAATTTTGTATGACTTAGCACATCCTGATTACAAGATAATTAGGAAAACAAATAAAGTGTGGAACGAAATAGGAAAAGTTTTGGAAATTGATAGTAAAGTCTGTTCCAAACGGTTAGGCGGAACTAGATTTTGCAATCTAGTTACTTTCATCGTTTAAATCATGCTTTTCTGCCGTTTTGTTTAAGCTTTGTAAATCATACTTGCAACAAATATTTTTTGGTTAATTAACCTTAACCAAAAAATGTCATCATCAAAAAATGTGTATCATATCATTTTAAAATGTCATTTTCTTTATATTTTGATTTTTTGTGTCATTCTTAATACAAATATCCCATTTATTTATTTTTTGTCATTAAAATATGTAAGAAAATTAATTTAAGTTTGACATATGTCATTCGTTTCCATGGTTTCATTGTTGGAATTTTAAATTTTGACATTCCAACGTGAAAATGAAATAACCCAAGCAAGGTCCCTTTTCCAACCTAAAAGAACGAAATTCCGAAACAGAATGTGAGTAGATTATTATTTTTCATCTACATACAATTAATTATTCTATTGTGTTCTCGCAATCAATATTACCATACAACTATATACCGTGATTCACTAACTGATCGCTACCGCTACCACCACTCCCACCGCGTTAGTGTGAGGAGACCTGATCGCTAGTCGTATCGCTACCGTGGCCGCCACCGCGGCCGCCGCCACGGCCGCTTTGGTGTGTGGAATCCTTGACTCTGTACTGTATTTTCAATTCTGATTTTTATTTGTGTAGCTCTGATGAAGAAATCAAATATTTCGAAACTGGTCAACTAGATCTAGTTGCATTATTTATATCCATGCTAACCTATTTGGATTCTTTCCGTAGGACAGATGTAAATTTAAATAAATAAATAAAGAAATAAATAAAAAATTGGAATAACTGCGTTTTGGAATAAAGCTCCACAAATATTAGACACCTAGAATACAGGGTGAGGCAACATTTATGTCCCCGTCGTTTATTTCCGTAATATAAAGAGTTATAAAAATATTGTTAAAATAAAATTTATTTAGAACTGTGATAAATAAAGTGGTATTTTTATCCATATGTTTTAGATTAATGGAATTAGTGTAACATATTTTTGTATAAATTAACATGTACATTTGTCACAAGATGATACACTCAATCCAGATATGTTAAATTTTTTTAATTGACATTTAATGAAATCAACCGTATCCTTATCAGTACATGCAAATTAAATCAGATTAAATGATTTGAAATCATGTACTATTATTGCGATCTTGTCACTGGTAAACTAATAGTGTCTAGTTAAGTATGGGTGTAAAAATTATTTCTATTTACATTCTGTTATTTCTCTGCATTTCATGGAGCTTCAATTCAGTGGACACTGCTATCGAATCTACAGAATATACTGATGAACGTAGGTATAAATTATTTATTTTTACTTGCCCGACCTTAATATATAAGGGGCAAGTGACTGATGACCACGTTTCATGGTCCAGGGAATCCAAAAAACCTATTTTCGAAGTGCCGTCCGTATGTGTGTGTGTGTGTGTGTGTGTGTGTGTCTGTGTGTGTGGCTGCGTGTGTGTCTGTGTGTATACACGATAACTCAAAAACGGTTTAACTTAAAGAGTTCGTTCTGGTACTAAAAAATTCTCCTAATAACTGGGAAGAACCCTATTGTTTTTTATTAAAATCCGAAACCGGAAACGGAAGTTATTAAACATTAAAATTTAAAAAAATTCGTAACTTGTAAACCAAGCCTTGGACAAAAAATTGTATTGGACATAATATGATGTATTTTTCAAGATTTACCTAAATCTTTTTTTAAATTTAAAAAAAAATTATGTATTTTTTTTTTTATTATTATTTTTTTGAGAGCAAGTCTAGTGGAGGTCTTCCTTCGCCACTGGTTTACATTTAAAGCTGCATTCAAAGCTTCAAAATTAGTACACTGCCCGTTGCAAGTTATGAATAAATTTAATAGACACTTTTAACATTTAATAACTGTGTTCACAGTTATGAAAATTCAAATCAAGTACGAAGGCGTAAATGAATTTGTCTACACTACCACAGTGTATAACAGTAGTTTCACTTGTTGTCGGCTCGTTTTATGCTGATGGGATAAATTTTCGATGGGACGAAGTTATTGACGTCATATAAATAGACACAGCATGATCTATGCCTTAGCATTGTTTGTTATGAAGCCACGACCCTGCGGACACGAAAGGGGAATTTGCCCCGAGGAGTTTAACAAGTTGCCTAATTTACATTAATTTTATTGAGCTATTGCTAAGAAAAACGCCGGCGCTGTATTGTGGTTATGATTGTTTTGTTGTGTTATTTTTTCTATTTTACTATTTTACCTTTTCATCATCTTTCTTAATTTATAGTAATATTGCCGTAAATTGCATTTTAAGAATTGCGAACTGTATTTCAGCTACGTAGTATTTTAAATACTAAAAAGTAATGTTTAATTAAAATGTTACATATAGTTTTTCCTTTAAAAAAAGTATTTGTATTCAGTACTTCGAATACACCAGAAAAGTATTTTACCTAGCATTGATTATAGATATTTGTCAGATGAATTTTAATTTATCTTAAAACCGACACGAGTAAACTCCCATTTCTAGTTAATAGATTTTTACCAAAAGTTAATCAACTCGTACCATTGATGTCAAAAAATTAAATATGAAGTTGCATAAAAATCCTTTTAGCTGACTTTGCTCTGAACGTGTACACGGACCGACAGACAGACAGACAGACCAACAGACAGACCGATAGACAGACATCATGCTAAAAATAGTCAAAACATTATGTAGGGACCTCCATTCGTGGAGATCCATCGAAATGTCGAAATGTCAAAATCGAAATAATCACAATACCTCCCTTATATACGAGGGATGTTTCCTAAATTCTGGGAATTGTGCTATAATTAAATTACGCAGAACTTATAGGCAATGTTATTGGTGCCAGACAAGTCTTGACATGTTTATGCAACTATCTAGTGCAATATTGTTCAGTCTGATTTAGGTGTTCGACTGATATAGACGCGTTTTCATAGCACTGTTTTTGTAAACATGGAAGACGCAGCAAAATTTCAAAGAGCAATAATTTTCTTTTTGTGGAAAGAAGGTGTGAAAACATCAGAAATTATTCAGCGTCTGCAAGGAGTATTTGGTGAGTCTGCAGAATCCAAAAGTACTGTTTATCGGTGGATCGATCATTTTAAAACCGGTAGAACATCACTAGAAGAAGATCCACGCAGTGGGCGCCCAAGCACGTCGGTAAATGAAAGAAACATTACTGTCGTCGAAGACCTACTGAAAGAGGACAGGCGAATGACTATTCGTCAAATTAGTGTGCGCCTAGGGATAGGTACACGACAAGTTCATGACATCTTACATGATTGTTTGGACGTTAGCAAGGTTTCGCCGCGCTGGGTGCCAAGGCTGTTGGAATAAATGGATTGAGGAGACACCGAAAAAGTTCTTTGAGGACGGTTTAAAAAATTAATTTATCGTTGGGATAAATGTATTCAGTTAAATAGAGATTATGTTGAAAAACTACATTGTAATATTGACGAAAATTAACAAAATAATAAAAATTATAGCTAAATTCCCAGAACTTTGGAAACATCCCACGTATGTTGGCGGTCGGTAAAAATGCTTACGAGTTCTAAAATTCAACACGTGTTTTCCTTGTCCTTTGTGAGGGGCTCAAACCCCTCAGCACTCCTGGGTGCGCGCCTGTTACTCTATATTTACTTATAAATTCGATTTACTTTTCTCTTATAATATTTTTTCAGAGTACTTGTCGCTGGAAAATGGGACAAATATTAAACTCGCCAAATCATTGGCCCGAAAAATAAAAGAAGATTTACACAACATTACAGCTTACGTAAGAATAAAAGCAGCTGGATTTTTAACGGAAGAAGAAACTTTGCTTTTAATTAAAATCATGGATGATAAGGGTTTCGATGAGGATTACAAAAAAAATGATAAAACGTTGATGTTGGGCGTTATCTGCTTATGTGTTATGCTGGGATTATTGACTGTCATTAACATTGGGATATTTTCTGTAATTCTACATTTTTTCAGGTAAGGCAATTTTTAGGTTTTCGTAGGTATGACCAAGAAACCATTAGACTATCACTTATGTATTTTTTTATTAAATACATACTTGTTTATATTTATCCTGGGATGGGTTTTTTAGGGTTTTCTAGGTATGACCAAAAAATCCTTATACCGTCATTTTGCAGTCTGTCTGTCTGTCTGTTCGGTAAAAATTGTAGCCAAACGGCTAAACCTAGAGAGTTGAAATTTGACATGCTTATACTATTATTATATAACTCTTTGACGCACATAGCATAAATACTAAAATATCTAAAATCATATCCCCCTAAAAATATAAACAAATATGTGCTAATCGAAAAAAAAATATATTTTTTTAAATTCTGAGTAGGGTATCAAATGAAAGCCCTTAGTACGATTAACGATCAAAATTGTATTTTTGCAAAATAAATTATTTTGAAGCGGTTTTTTCCAAAATTGTGCAAAAAATTTTTGTCATACATCCTGTAGCCCAGATGGTTTAAATTAAAAATCTGAAAAAATTCTAAGTAATGTACATTTGTGTGAACCGAAATAGTACAATAGGAATTTTTGATCAGATTATCGTTTCGGAAAATAACGCAAATTTTGTGTTTTTTTGGCTGACGATGTAAACTATTTAAAACGTTATGTAACACAGTAAACCAGTACGCTTTCATAGTGTAATGGTTAGCCCTCTTGTTGTCTGAGTTGCAAGCTAGGGTTCTCTTCCCGTCTGGAGACAATTTTATTTTTTATTTTTTTTAGCATTTTTAATTTGTTTAAATTATTTTTCAAAATTCTAGTTATATTTTGGCAAATGTTGCATTTGATTTTAATAAACGTAAATTTAATAACCAGTGGACATTGTTGAAATTATAATTTAATTCTACGTTTCAATGTACACGAAATCAGAGGGGTGGAGCTTATAACTTAAAACAACCAATGGAAACCATAGACGCAATTTTCAAACTCTTAATGAACCTTGCTATATAAAAAAAATACTGCACATATTTAGAAACCTTAATAATGGTATTAGGCATTCGAATTAAAATTAACAACAACAAAAAAAATTAATATAAAATTTGTTTTGGCCCAAATAATCATCATTTACTTACTAAATACCTGTGAAACCCTGAAATGTGTGAAAATTCACATTTCACATCAATTTTTTGAACTCTCAGTATTTTTTCTATATGTGAACCAAGGAGTTGTACAAGCATGCCAAATTTCAACTTTCTATGTTAAGCCGTTTGGCTTGTTCTACCGTACAGACAGACAGACAGACAGACACATGAGTGACGTTATATGAGTTTTTTTGGCTGTCATACCTACAAAACCCTAAAAATATTGTCCTAGACATCCAGCATTCTGTTGGCTTCTTACACTTATTAAATGCCTACAAAACCCTAAAATGTGTAAAAATTCACAGTTCATATCAATGTTTTTTATTTATAGACCGGGAGCTCATGACAGTTTTTGGTCTCCGATTTCATACAGCATGCCTTTTGGAGGAGAGAATATTTACCCTGTGACAACAAAAAAGGGATGGTACTAAACCCCTGCACGCTTTCCGGTCATAGGAAAAATTGCATTTCCACTTAAACACAAAATTTTTGTGCTTTTCTCTGATTTAATATTGTTTGCCCTTTTGTCAAAAGAAAGTTATAACAAATTTAAAGTCTTTCAAATATATGCATGTGATTCGGAGGGTCCCAAAGGGCTCAAACGGTCATATGATCTTGTAATAAAAAAATATGATTTTCCGCGTTTTCATACAGCATGCCTATAATTAAAAGACTTTAAATTTGTTATAACTTTCTTTTGACAAAAGGGCAAGCAATATTAAAAGCAGAGAAAAACACAAAAATTTTGTGCAAGTGGAAATGCAATTTTCCCTATGACCGGAAAGCGTGCAGGGGTTTAGTACCATCCCTTTTTTGTTGTCACAGGGTAAATATTCTCTCCTCCAAAAGGCATGCTGTATGAAATCGGAGATCAAAAATGTCATGAGCTCCCGGTCTATTACGAACTAATGATGCTTTATGTATTTCAGGAAAGAGTTTGCATAACTGCTAAACAGGTTACTATAATTTGGTAAAATTCAGAATTTATACAGAAAATTATCATTTTTTTCCAACAAAAAACAATATAAATATTCGCCCAGGACCTTAATTAAACCCAAAATCCACATATGTCTAACTCAGCTTCAGTCAAATATAAAAATTATGGTCAAATATAAGATGATAAAGAAATTGAAATAAAATTATATCAATGAATGAGTTCAAATCTGTTTCAATGACATTGAAAAATTTAATCATACGGATTTCAGTAGCTCTATTCTTTTAAATTGATCCACAATCATGAAGGTGTTGCAGCAGTTTGTTGTAGGTACAATTTCTTCGAGAATATGGCCGGATTTTTAGCCGTAATTGCAGATATAATTCTACTCAACTGATAAGTTGAATTTCATTGCGACTGAAGTGCTTATTGTGCGAATGACTTCGAAGAACCAGTCCCTTTTGGGTTCACCAGGCACAGTGCGACTGGGTGCCTGGCGGCGATGTTCAAACACATTGATTCTCGTGTTGTATACTCAGGCCCGAGAGTTCCAATTCCAAATAAACTAGCAAATAATTATTAGATAAGTTAAAAATTTATGGGTAAGTTACAAAATCCTAATTAAAAAATCGTAAATTACAAATCTACTAATGGGTGGAAAGGGCAATACGGGTTGCGGACATAAATAACTAAATCTAGCTGACCAATTTCGAAATATTTTATTTCTTCATCAGAGCTACACAAATACTAATTGAATTTGACATACAATAACTGAAGTTTAAGAAAACATACCTGACCTTTTACTATTGAGAAGTGACATTACCCTTGGCGGCGCTGTTTTTCAACGCAATATGGCTGAATTGTCTAGTATTCAGCTGTCAATATGCCAACAGCGAACAGGTTAATTTAAGCACAGTACATTTTTATTCTATGAAAATGCATCTATCGACATTCTAACAAAAAAACAACACTAGAAAATATGTAATAATTTCAAACAGTACTACAGTCGCGTAGTACAATATTTGACCACCAGACTGCGTATCCGAGCGTGCCAATTCTCAATAATAAAAGATTACATATACAGTCTGTTCCAAACGGTTAAGCGGAACTAGATTTTGCAATCTAGTTACTTTCATCGTTTAAATCGTGCTTTTTGGCCGTGTTGTTTAAGCTTTGTAAATCATACTTACAATAATCATTTTTTGGTGATTTTTTTCATCATTTTAAAATGTCATTTTCTTTATATGTTAATTTTTTGTGTCATTCTTATTACAAATTTCCCAATTACAGTCTGTTTCAAACGGTTAAGCGGAACTAAATTTTGCAATCTAGTTACTTTCATCGTTTAAATCGTGCTTTTCGACCGTTTTGTTTAAGCTTTGTAAATCATACTTACAATACACATTTTTTGTTAAGGTTAATATCATTTTAAATTGTCATTTTCTTTATATTTTGATTTTTTGTGTCATTCTTAATACAAATTTCCCATTTATTAATTTTTTTGTCATTAAAATACATTAAAAAAATAATTTAATTTTGACATAGGTCATTCGTTTCCATGGTTTCATTGTTGTAATTTTAAATTTTGACATTGCAACGTGAAAAATTAAATAACCCAAGCAAGGTCCCTTGTCGTGACAACCTAAAAGAACGAAATTCCCATTTAGTTCCGCCTAAGCGTTTGAAACAGACTGTATTTATATTTTTGTCATTAAAAAATATAAAAAAAAAAATAATTTAATTTTGACATATATACTTCGTTTCCATGATTTCATTGTTGGAATTTTAAATTTTGACATTCCAACGTGAAAAATGAAATAACCCTAGCAAGGTCCCTTCTTGTGACAACCTAAAAGAACAAAATTCCCATTTAGTTCCGCCTAACCGTTTGGAACAGACAGTATATGCTGTTCACTTTTGTAAGAATAAACTAAGAGGGAATTTTGTTTTCAATAGTTTGCACCTTTGAAGCAGTATGTCATGTTGGTATTAAAAAATATCACTTTTTTAAAATGTCGATCCATTTGACATATGTCATAATGAGAAATGATATCTTAATTATACAGTCTGTTCCAAACGGTGAAGCGGAACTAAATTTTGCAATCTAGTTACTTTCATCGTTTAAATCGTGCTTTTCGACCGTTTTGTTTAAGCTTTGTAAATCATACTTACAATAAACATTTTTGGTTAAGGTTAATATCATTTTAAAATGTCATTTTCTTTATATTTTGATTTTTTGTGTCATTCTTAATACAAATTTTCCATTTATTTATTTTTTTGTCATTAAAATATACAAAAAAAATAAATTAATTGTGACATAGGTCATTCGTTTCCATGGTTTCATTGTTGTAATTTTAAATTTTGAAATCCCAACATGAAAAATGAAATAACCCAAGCAAGGTCCCTTGTCGTGACAACCTAAAAGAACGAAATTCCCATTTAGTTCCGCCTAAGCGTTTGAAACAGACTGTAGTGATCATAACCTTATCAACCTAAAGTCGATTTTACAACGTAAGGAATATTTTTAATTGACATTTAAAGTCAGTAACACACCATAAAAGTAACCAAAAGAACCCGATCTATATTATATTTCAAAGTAGAAAAATGTGTGTAAGAAGATAGGAGCTGTTTGTCCTTGCTTCGGATTGGGCTCAACAGCGCTATGAAGTGACGCCAAGCGGACTATAACTGAACTAAGCGAAACGAGTAATAGTTTATTGTTTACATCTGGTTTACATGTGTTTTCTCGTGTAGTTTGTATTGCTTTTAAAAGTTAGTGTTGCAGTTTGTTTGTTATATTAACTTTTGATAGCAATTATTATTCTTTTTTATATTACTTTATGTTATAATGAGTTATTATAACACAAATTGGTGTGTGTTTGGCTGTCACTCTAGAAAAGGAAGTAACAAAAATATTTACTTCCACTATTTTCCAAATGAGAAACAACTGTTGTGAACTGTTAATAAATTTGGTGTTGTGGAAGTGATAATAACAAACTAGTATTTATTAAACAAATTAAATAAAAAACAAACACTAAATTATAAAAATCCTTCTCGAACATAATTAAATATCTACCCGGGTAATTTTAATGCAGAATTAGGGCAAGCGGTCTCAAATTCTGTACGCAGCTTTTCTAATACATTTTCACTGAACTTTCAATGCCTGCTTTTGTTTTTAATCAATTTATTTAGGCAAGGAGTTTCTAACAGAGGTTTCGGTTCATACTGTTGTAAGACAGGTTTCTTAAAAGTAGACCACAGGCATTTTAAATCTGTGCTGGTTAATATTTCCATACTCAATATATTGTTTCTGGAACAAAAAGTAAAACCAACAGAAACCACACAAAAAAAAGATAAATCAAATATTTCACAATCAATCAATGCCCTGATCTTGGCTTCTTTCATTTTGGTTTGTTAACCACCTGGCACAAAATAATAGGATAGCTGAAATGTGTTTGCATGTAGTTCCTGCTTTACATGTGCAGGACATATTTAAAACTTCAACATCATTATTAAATTTTAATTTCCCAGTGACTTCGTGAGGTGGTGTTCTCAAACTGCTTGTTTGTAAACATAACCCACATATGTCGACATGCTCATCATTTTTGTCCAAAATTCCGCACAACATAAGATTTCCGGCGTTTAACAACTCTTCTCCTTCAACTACACACCTAGAAGAAGGTGTTGCACTTAAAAAAATTAAATAATTTAATAAGGATAGCTGTTTATTATCCATTGCAAATCGATGATTTAACATGTAAACAAATATGGACAACTTTCACATTACTCGTTTCAATCAGCTGTTCACAGCGCTCGTAGTGCCGCCATCGGGCATTGTTGTATCCAATTGGTTTAGATCGTCATCCCTATTACACTGTAAAAATATTGTTTTTAGTCCAAGTTGACAGATGTTCAGTGTCGTACATTGGAAATATATATTATTTATATTATTTAATTTTTCTCATATATTTTGTTATTATTTACATATTTAGACTTTTATTTATATTCTTGGCGTAGATTTTATGGAGAAAATTCTCCATGTAATTTGTTTTTACGCAGTTATATATTTTTTAGGTTATCTGACATATAAATATTTTTTGACAGTTGACAATTAATAGATCAAGAAAGAGGACTAATGTAAGGCCAAAAGACAGCCCAGCTTATTGTGCCCAAAGAAGAAGTTATTGATATAATTTTTAGACCTTCATATATACATATATTTTTAATTTTTATTTACAATAATTATTTAAATAAGAAACTTTAGCTCTGAAGATATATTGTTTGTTTTATTGCTTTGTTTAAACTCTTTTAGCCAAATCTCTCTTTTAATATATAGTACATAATGTTTAAAATTAATATTTTTTTAACTTTTTCAAATTTCCCATTAAACTTAATTTATGTCTTTTAAATAACGTAAGTGTATTATCTGTCTTGTTTATTTCAATATCTTATTAACCTTTTTTATATTAAAAAAAAAATCACTTGCTAACCCAGTTGCTACGCCCATGCCATAGTTGTATTTGATCAGTGTAAATCGTACTCGGTTCGCAGCGCTATCTACTTTTTTCTACTTTGAAATAGACCATAGTGTGTTCTTACAAAAGTGAACAGCTTATAATAAAAAAGCTTTAAAAGTATTTGATTATTTCATTTAAAACTTTGACAGTATTTATGACTAGACTAGGTGTACAAATAAGATGAATACTATGAGGAGCGGTACCTACAAGCTTGGAATATCTCACTTATTATTTTCTAATAACTAATAAAAGTATGGGCACGTCACCTAGTATTAAATAATATAAGATATCAGTTTTGATATTATGATAAGGTAGGTACCTATCTATCTAAAATATATATTAATTATTAACATTATTCACAGATGTCATAATACCATTAATTCTGTAAAAACTGCTATGAAGTGTGAATCATCACACTATTCAATATACAACTATTACCAACCCCTCAGAAAAGTGCACTTGCCCAGAGGGGTTGATTTAAAAATATGAAAATATATATTTAAAAATATTTGCCACATTTATAAGCGGTTCACTTTTGTAAGAACAAACTAAGAGGGAATTTTGTTTTCAATAGTTTGCACCTTTGAAGCTGTATGTCATGTTGGTATTAAAAAATGTCACTTTTTTAAAATGTCGATGCATTTGACAGATGTCATAATGAAAAATGATATCTTATTTATAATGATCATAACCTTATCAACCTAAAGTCGGTTTTACAGCGTAACGAATATTTTTAATTGACATTTAAAGTCAGTAACACACCATAAAAGTAACCAAAATAACCAGATCTAGTGTGTTCTTACAAAAGTGAACAGCTTATACCAGGAATATTCGATCAGATTAAATTTTGTAAATAAATATATAAAATTGTTTCCGTCGTTAAAAAATTAAATATTTCTTTAGAATTTTCCAGAAGAAACACAGTTTTTAATTTCAAATTATCATATCTTTGTGGACGTTAGTAATTGGTTTATTTTTTCATACTAGGATATAGGTATTGATGAACTCGACCAATAAATATAACTTTTTGGACATTAACAATGTTATTACACACATTTAAAATTACATAAATAAGTTGCTACCTAGTGGCGCTGATATGAATGACCAAACTCGGCCGGTAATTCTTGGTAAAATATATTAATTTTTATAAGCAGTTCACTTTTGTAAGAACACAGTATAAGCAGTTCACTTTTGTAAGAACAAACTAAGAGGGAATTTTGTTTTCAATAGTTTGCAGCTTTGAAGCTGTATGTCATGTTGGTATTAAAAAATGTCACTTTTTTAAAATGTCGATCCAATTGACATATGTCATAATGAAAAATGATATCTTAATTATAATGATCATAACCTTATCAACCTAAAGTCGGTTTTACAGCGTAAGGAATATTTTTAATTGACATTTAAAGTCAGTAACACACCATAAAAGTAACCAAAATAACCAGATGTAGTGTGTTCTTACAAATGTGAACAGGTTATAGATCTGGTTATTTTGGTTACTTTTATGGTGTGTTACTGACTTTAAATCTCAATTAAAAATATTCCTTACGCTGTAAAACCGACTTTAGGTTGATAAGGTTATGATCATTATAATTAAGATATAATTTTTCATTATGACATATGTCAAATGGATTGACATTTTAAAAAAGTGACATTTTTTAATACCAATATGACATACAGCTTCAAAGGTGCAAACTATTGAAAACAAAATTCCCTCTTAGTTTGTTCTTACAAAAGTGAACAGCTTATATGAAGGCGAGTTTTACTAATGCAATACATTTACATTTTTCAAAATAAAGATAATTTAAAACGTATAATTTATTTTTACATTAATTTACCATATTTACCAAAATGTATTAAATATCTCAAATCAATTTAAATAACCGTGTTAATAAAAAATAAGGTCAGTGTTATATGGGGATAAATCTGCAAAATATTATTCACATCGGTCAAAAGATATAAGAGTGTCTAGAGCAGTGGCGGCTCGTGACAAAAATGTTTGGATGTTCTGCAAGGAAGAAGAAAAAAATAACAATAAAAGTAAAAATTATATGCTTACGTTTTTCCCTTAATGCAATTTCTTGTATATTCATGCAATACGCCGGTCTTTCTTAGCAGCAAATTTATCCATAACTTTATCGGTAAAGTACGGTATTGTTGATATGATTTTTTTTTTTCTATTGACAGCACTGAAAGACGGTCTTCACACATAGAGTTTCTGAGAAAAGTTTTTATCCGTTTTAGAGTGGAAAAACAACGTTCAGCTTCATCAGTAACCCTGGGTGTTGTTACAAGAATTTGTAACAATTTCTTTGTCTCCCTGATAGTACTAGGCTAGAATAGTACAATATAATGAGTATTAGTATCAAAAAGATATAATACTTCAAGAGTAATATAAAAAATAAATTCTGATGTTTCGGAAACTGCTCAACAATCTGTTTCCGTCACGAGAAGTGATAAACATTTCAGTTTTCTTCGAGTTTTTATACCGAGTATTGTAAGAGTGGGAGCAGGTTATAGGTGCGTTTCTATTGGTTGGGTGCTTGGGATCAGGTATGGGTAGGGACGGGACTACCTGCGGAGGATTAACGACCGGATTAAGGTGGTTTGTCATATTATTGTGTGGTAATGAGTTGTTTGTTACCGGATTAGTGACTTGAGGATTAAAAGGATTGTTTTGAATAATGGAAAGCCAGAGTTGAGGAAATTCTATGCTGGCTTGGCTGACAGCATCTCCAGAGTTTTCGATCAAAGCAGACTCTTTCAATTTTCTCTTGAACTTGTTTACCTCATACATTAAGGGTTTAGCATCTTTCCATTGGAAATGGTGTTAATTTTCCCAAGCATGTTCAGCCAGTTTGGAACTGTAAATTTCGACCTGCTGAACTTTTTTCTTATGCTCGTTTACCCTAACATGTAGAGTTCCCTTCTTTAGTATCTTACCAATTTTCTCAGATACTCCTTTATAATAGAGCATAGAGGCATATCTCACTTCGTCAGTTCTAGGTGCGTCATCTTTCTTATGATTGATAGCATCAGTAATAATTTTATGACTGTAGCCATTATCCTGAAAGGTGGAACGGATGTTCTTCAATTCAACTTTTAGAAGCCTTTTAGAAGAACAAATAACTTTGGCTCTATTAACTAGACTCAGTGCAACAGCACTTAATATTGGACCATTGCAAAATAATTTCAAAGATATTCTTTGTCTCCGTCATCGATTCGTCCAAATTATTTAAAATTATAAATTTTAGGAAAGATACAGCGTCACATATTTTTCTGCATTCGCTATTTGAATATATTATAGAAAGTTCTGTTTTAAGACGTTCCTTATTTAAATTAAAATTCACATCCATTTTTATCTACTAAACGTTAAATTTTTACACATTAAACTCATTCACTAAAATAATCATTAAAATATAAGAACGAAATATCAGCGCTGAGCACAACAAATAATCTGCTATTGACAACACGTGACAATTTGATCTGCACGATCTTGCAGCTCAAAAGCCATTCATTGAAATTTTCGTTCGAAAGATACTAAAACTACGTGCTGTCTTTCGTTGCGTTACAGATACAATGCCTTTTCCAGAATACAACTAGTTGATACTCATATAAATCCAAAAATCTTTCAAATATTATGCAATATAAATAATAATTTAAAAAATATATTTTTACTATATTTATGGGCTTTTCTGCAGCTCTGCAGCACCTATAGACCAGCCGCCACTGGTCTAGAGTTTCTTGTTTTTGTCTATAAAATACTAGATATTTCTGTATGTATTTATATTCGTAGATTCTTAGAGAATAAATCTGCAAAATATTGTTCATATCAGTCAAAGGTTATAGGAGTGTTTAGAGTTTCTCGTTTATGTCTACGGAACCCTATATTTCTATATGTTATTTTATCTCCACATTCTTAGAGAATAATTCTTCAATTAATTGTTCATATCGGTCAAAGCATATAGGAGTCTAGAGTTTCTTGTTTAAGACTACGAAACCCTTGACATTTCTAAATGTTATTTTATCCGCAGTTTCTCAGAAAATAAATCTGCAAAATATTGTTTATATCGGTCAAAGCATATAGAAGTATCTAGAGTTTCTTGTTTATGCCTACGAAACCCTAGAAAATTCTGTATGTAATTATATTCATAGATTCTTAGAAAATAAATCTGCATAATATTGTTCATATCAGTCAAAACATATAGGAATGTCGAGAATTTCTTGTTTATGTCGTCGAAAAAAACCGAGGTTAGACGATCCGTTTCGGACAGAACTGTAGAACGGTGGAACTGGCTTATTATATTATATGATGATATGCCTTAATTTATGAATATCTAAGAAAATTGTTTTTTTTTTTTTTATGCGAATAAGAATTATTTTTCATAATTATTTTTATGAATCACTACTGTACAAGAGTACAGCTGACTTACACATCATTATCTTTATTTTTTAAATTTTGGTGCCTCCTTTTCCACTCATTTTCCTCCATTTGAATGCTAAATGTCCTCCTTTTTCAGTTTTACATCTGGTAACTCTAGGAATGCGGCGCAAGCTACTATTTTTGAGATATTTATTTATACAACGCCAGTGGCGCAGCCAGGATTTTGTCTTGGGGAGGGCCGAATCAAATTTCGAGGGCGCGCGGGCCGCATACGGCCCTCCACCTTATTTTTTTGTGGCCCTTGAAGCGGTAATCAAAAGCACTTTAGCTTAGCACAAAAGCTTATTTAGGGGAAAAATATATTTAAAAATGTAAAATATACTCTCTTCCCCTTTTCAAGAAACCCTTCGGGATATTTAAAGTTCCGTCACTGCTTATCATTTTGTATATAAAATAGACTGCGACCCAAATAAGTTCGGCACCCCTGCTGTTGGATATTGATGTTTATATCAAATAATAATTCCATTATTTGTTGATAAAAAAATGTAATTGCTAATCCATGTATCAAAAACGTTCACTTGATTTTTCTTCGATAAATACATATTTATTTATATTTTTCGCGGGATATAATTTTGAAGTCTCAATATTTTTCTTACTTATGTACAGTTCTCTAAATCTAAACAGTTTTATCATTTGACTGGGCGAATGTTTTAGTCGATGTATCAGGGGGGAAAAGGATCAACGCTCCCCTTCATATAATTCGTTGGAGCATATTTGGAAAGTGGTATTTTCACTTGAACAATAATTGTGTCACTTTATCAAGAGTAGGCAATCTTAAAAAAATGTTTATTTATACGAAAAAAATAATAAATAAAAATTGCCAATATTGTTTACAATGAAGTAATTTAAAAATTGATGTGAAGTGTGAATATTCACACATTTCAGGGTTTCGCAGGTATATAATAAGTGAAGGCGGTATGCTGAGTGTGTAGGAAAAATTTTACTTTGTAGTAATCACGGCAAAATGAACGATATTTTTAAAATAATTTATCGTCTGTTAATCATATAATAAGACTGGTTATTAAATTTACGCTGTTAAAAATTAAATACAACATTTGTCAAAATATAACTAGAATTTTGACAAAATAATTTCAACATAATAAAAATGCAAACAAAAAAACAGAAAAAATAAAATTCACTCCGTACTCGAACTCGAAACTCTTCGTTTCCAGCGCATTTTAGCTTACGACACCAGTGCTCTAACCCATTACGCTATCGCACGCCTTGCATGTGATTGTCTTACATTGGTATAACTTTTGTACTTTGTGAACCAAAAACCACAAAAAATGCGTTATTTTCCGAAAACATAATCTGATCAAAAATTCCTGTTGTACTATTTCGGTTCACAGCAATACATTACTTAGAATTTTTTTAGATTTTTAGTTTAAACCATCTGGGCTACAGGGTGTGGGACAAAATGTTTTTTGCACAATTTTGGCAAAAATCGCATCAAAATAATGTATTTTGCAAAAATAAAAATTTGATCGTTAATCCACGTACTAAGGGCTTTCATTTGATACCCTACTCAAAATTTAAAAAAAATATTTTTGTTTTCGATAAGCACATATTTGTTTATATTTTTAGGGGGGTATGTTTCTTAGATGTTTTAGTATTTTTCCTATGTGCGGATCAAAGAGTTGTATAAGCATGCTAAATTTCAACTCTCTAGGTTTAGCCGTTTGGCTACAATTTTTACCGAACAGACAGACAGACAGACAGACAGACAGACAGACAGACAGACAGACAGACAGACAGACAGACAGACAGACAGACAGACGACAAAATGACGGTATAAGGGTTTTTTGGTCAGACCTACAAAACCCTAAAAATTAACTACTGTTGTGGTTAACAAATTTTATCTTCAACTCTCCGAGCAGCGGCGTGTAATCTACTGGTCCTGGGAGAGGCCCTGGCCCGTCGCCCCTCCCCTTTGCTGCGCCACTGGGTCTAGTTAACACATTTATCTTCAACTCCCTGAGCAGCGCCGTGTAATCTGCTGGTCCTGGGAGGGGCCCAGTCCCGTCGGCCCCCCTTGGCTGCGCCACTAGTTGTGGTTAACAAATTTATCTTCAACTTCCCGAGCAGTGCCGTGTAATCTGCTGGTCCTGGGAGGGGCCCAGGCCCGTCGCCCCCCCCTTCTTGGCTGCGCCACTGTACAACGCATTTATTTAATTTTGGTTTGATTGTGGGGCCCGTTACAATGCGGGGCATTGAAGCTTAAGCTAAATTAGTTTCCATACAGAATTGGTCTCTACTCATAATACGATGTACATAAAATTATGTTAGATTCTGCATGATAAGGTGATAATATATGACAAATATTAAGTGATAAGATTAAACATATTGAAGAGTGATAGTAATATCCAAGTTAATCAAATGATAAAAGTTATCAAGCATATGTCATTTAGTATTTTCTGCTATTATATTCAATATAAAGTTCAGTGTTAAGTGTATTTTGTAAAATATGTGATAAAATGGGCAATAAAAAATACATATTTTGTTATTTTATTGCTCTAATTTGGATACCTTCCGTGTATTCAGATGGTAAGTTTAATTACTTTAAGTACGAAGTTTCTTCTGCGGAAGTTACGTGCACAACACTTTAAAAAAATAGCTATTTATGCATCAAGTAAGGAAATTATAGTCTTTATTTTACGAATGTGAAATTTACAAAACGAACGAAGGGAACATGATTAAAGTAACGATTCGGTGACATATCCTCACAAGAAGAATGCTTACACGAAAACTCCTCACACGGAATTATGCTCACAGAAAATTCCCCACACCGAAAATAACGCACATAAGTGCTCACACGAATATTGCTCACACTGAAAAATGCTCACACAGGAAATTACCCACTTTTGTAAATCCTCACATGGCCAAAAAGATTGCTAAGATAATTGGATTTCTACATTATTTCTTACATTTTTGCTAGTTTTTTTTTCTGATGTATTTTTCTAATAATTTTGAAAGTATATTTTGTAAATACCCCAAAAAATGTGTGTTTTCTTATATTATTGTTATCTTAAATACCATTTTCAGGGTTTTGTACGTATGATCAAAAAACCCTTATACCGTCATTTTGTCGCCTGTCTGTCTGTTCGGTAAAAATTGTAGCTAAACGGCTAAACTTAGAGAGTTGAAATTTGGCATGCTTATACAACTCTTTGACCCGCACATAGGAAAAATATTTAAAGGTCGAAAAAAAAATTTTTTTTCGAATAAGGTGAGGACCTTTTTTTTGCTCATCATTTGGATTTTGGGAGGTGAGAACCTTTTTTTTGCTCATTACTTGGATTTTGGGAAGTGAGGACCACCTTTTTTTTGCCAAGGGCGGCAAAACACAGTTTTGCCCCTAGCACAAGTTTTCCTTACAGCGGCTCTGCTAAGCGCACCTTTTTGTGAGCAATTTTCGCATGAGTATTCTTCTAGTGCGGGTATGTCTGGTCACGTAACGTAACGACCCATATTTCTTACGTGTTGTATACAATATTTTTTACGGCAATTTAAAAGGCTGCGAAAATCATGCGAAATTCGCCCTCTCGTCCCCTAGAAGTAGAAACTTACGAAAAAGTGTTCTGTCGAAAAAGTGTGCAAACGGACGACCGATCATCACAACGTCACTCTGTCTGTCTGTTTGTATTGTAGGAACTGTATATATAAACAAATATGTATTTAATGAAGCATATTTTTTGTAAAATTTGAGTAGGTTATCAAATGAAAAGAGCCTGGATGAATAAGCAAATTTTTGCAGAGCTCTTAAATCAATAGCTTATACACTGTATCTTATAAACTGTTTACTGTCACTAAAAGTTTGACATTTGGTAAGAGGTGAAACCGTTCAGACTTCTAAATTCAATACGTTGTTCGTTGTAGATTATGCATAATTTTCTAAACTTACAGCTAGTGAGAGGTTTTAATTAGACAGACATATAAACACATTGGCTATCTCATTCTATCAGTGACACCGTAGTTATCGAATGTCTGCACATAACCTAACATAATGCCATCATTAACAAATCTTGCTCAAAATTACAAAGACGGACAGTAAATATGAACAATTTAGGTAATTAGGTAGTTAAAATCTAAGACAACAGAATTATAAGAACGATAATACATATAAAACATTTTACGAAGCAGAGTAGTTGGTTTCAAAAAACACAGATGGCGGTCTATTCGTAACATATTAATTTCTAACTTGCTATGAACGTACCACGTTAAAACAATGCATAGAAACATAACAAAGCTACCAAAGAAGCTAGCATAGCAGCTAACAAAGAACAGTCTACAACCTGTTAATTTAAAGAGCTCTGAATGAGGCTTTATGCTTCCAAAATAAAATTAAAAACAACATGCTGAATAATATGGTCTATTAGAAATATTGGCCTAGAGGCGTTTGAGCTAAACCCTTGAGCCAGCCCTGATTAAATTTATTAATACTTTCAATGCATCACAATTCAAAAACAAAGGAAATTAGTCATTGCATTTTTTTTATACTCTTATCGTCAGTTACTGATAAATTAGACAGTTCGTCTTAATATTACAATCCTATCAATGGTACTGCGCGTATTTTTATTGATAACAGAAATTCTTTTAATAATCTCTCTCTATCTCTGTCTCTTTTTCTATCTCTAACTCTACCCACACGATTCTATTTTACCTTTTCTAAAGTTTTATGACCAACAAAAACCCTTATAACGTATGGTCTGTCTGTATAGAAATTGTAGCCAAACTGCTGAACATAAAAAGTTGGTATACTAGTACAACTCATTGACCCTTGTATATTCCTCTACATCCAACCCATGTACATTCCTATGCAGCCAACCTACAAGCGACGAATGCAGTGTGTCCCTCAGCAAAAGAAAGCACCTTTTTTTCTAATAAATGGCCCAGACATTAACACATTCCTATTGCGAGTCATTTTAAACCAGTCTCTCAAAAAACTTTGTTGATGCCTTCGTAAGTACAGGTTTTGAAACTTTTGTGATCATTGGTTATACCATTTTCGGCTTTCTTCAGAATTTCTTCGCGTTCTTTTTATAATTGTAGAAAGTGGACTTGGAGGAATCCCAAAGTTTGCGATAATCTCCTTTTTCTTTTTTATACCTTTGTCAATTTTGTACCGTTGTAGCAGTCTAATCCCTGGTTTAGCCAATTTCACTTATCAACCTCACTTTGTCAGATAACGATAACGTATTCAGTTTTCTTTTTTGGCGCTGAATTAACTATTTTAAGCCTAGGATTCTCCGGTCTGATCGGCTCGGATTCCCCGGTCTGATCGAGATAGTACCGCGGCAACTATACCTTTTACAGTATGATTTCACACTTATGAAATATAATTTCACATTAACGAAAACTCATTTCACACTTACGAAATATAATTTCACATTAACGAAAACTGACTTCACACAAATGAAATATAGTTTCACATTAAAGAAAACTGACTTCACACAAATGAAATATAATTTCACATTAAAGAAATTGATTTCACACAAATGAAAACTGATTTTGCATAGTAAGCTTCCGTCAATAAAAACAAAACACTAATAATAATAATTACTCCTATGATCTATGTCACCTTAGAAAAATGTGTGTAAGAAGATAGGATCTGTTTGTCCTTGCTTCGGATTGGTTTAGAACAGTGATTCTCAAAGTGGGCGATACCGCCCCCTGGGGGGCGTTGGAACGATCTAGGGGGGCGATAGTAGCCTCGGTGCATTTAGGGGCATTGAAAATGATGAAGACTTGCTTACCTATTGTCAACACTTGGATGCTCTCCATTCTGACTTAAACTAACGATTTGAAGATATTTTTAAAATGAACATACCCGGTTGGGTTTTGGATCCTTTTTCAAATGAAAACACTCCAAAATTGCAAGAAGAACTAATGGAAGTAACAACAAATTACGAATTGAAATTTAAATTCAAAGACGACTACCAACAGTTCTGGCTGCAAAAGCAGATTCCTACAGCTTATCCTGGGTTATGGGCTATAATACAAAAGTTGTTAATTGCATTTTCTTCGTCATATTTAGTGGAACGTGGGTTCAGTGCGATCACAAATCTATTAAAAAAATAAAATAAACCGACTGCAAATAGCTAATCGCGGTGATTTAAGAATACTGCTGACAAAAATAGAGCCGAGGATTGATACATTGATAGCAGCGCACCAGGTTCATCCTTCTGATTAGATGAGAATATGATTTTAATAAATAATTTTTAATTTCAAGTTCCAAGGTGTCTTATTTACAACATCTTTCTTTACTACATTTTAAAACGTAGGTAGAAATATACATACATATATCTTTCTGTTTGTTTATTTAAAGAATGTAGATTTCCAGGAGGCGCCGAGTAATTTTTTTCTGAAAAGGGGGCGGTAGGCCAAATAAGTTTGAGAACCACTGGTTTAGAACGTCATCCCTATTATATAGTCGGATTGCTGATAAGTGACTGTTCGTTGCTACAAGTATCGATATTCAATACTATATGCTTTCTCTGTCTATATCGTTATAATTATTTGCATACCCATAGTAACGTATAGTGACGCAAGTTGACAACTAACCTTCCAAATTATTTGAATAAAAAACAAAACATTAGAAAGAAATGGCAAGATTCGTAGATATCTTTACTAATTAGAGCGCGAAAATAAATTTACAGCAGTACTCAAACAAACAAAATTATTGATTTTAAGGTTATAATTATAAATAAGGAAAAATTTATAATCATACGTAAATTTTAGATTATAACTTGTTGTTTATTCCAGCAGATTTAAAATTAAAGTTTGTGAATTTAATAATTGGCCGCAAGCCGTATTTTAATTAATATTTATTACCAGACACTGACAGTTAAAACAAATAACAAAAAACATTTTTAAAATCGCTGAAAAATGGTAACTAGATTATTATATGAATGCATTACTTGATACATACATGTAACAGTCACTTATCAGCAATCCGACTATACTGTTAAAATATTGTTTTTAGTCCAAGTTGACAGATGTTCAGTGTCGTACATTGGAAATATATATTATTTATATTATTTTATTTTATTTTATTTATTTATTTTTTTTTTTCGTATATTTTGTTATTATTTACATATTTAGACTTTTATTTATATTCTTAGCGTAGATTTTATGGAGAAAATTCTCCATGTAATTTGTTTTTACGCAGTTATATATTTTTTAGGTTATCTGACATATAGTCGGATTGCTGATAGGTGACTGTTACATGTATGAATCAAGTAGTGCATTCATATAATAATCTAGTTACCATTTTTCAGCGATTTTAAAAATGTTTTTTATTATTTGTGTTAACTGTCAGTGTCTGGTAATAAATATTAATTAAAATACGGCTTGCGGCCAATTATTAAATTCACAAACTTTAATTTTAAATCTGCTGGAATAAATAACCAATTATAATCCAAAATTTACGTATGAGTATAAATTTTTCCTTATTTATAATTATAACCTTAAAATTAATAATTTTGTTTGTTTGAGTACTGCTGTAAATTTATTTTCGCGCTCTAATTAGTAAAGATATCTACGAATCATGCCATCTTTTTCATCTCTTTCTAATGTTTTGTTTTTTATTCAAATAATTTGGAAGGTTAGTTGTCAACTTGCGTCACTATACGTTACTATGGGTATGCAAATAATTATAATGATATAGACAAAGAAAGCATATAGTATTGAATATCGATACTTGTAGTAACGAACAGTCACTTATCAGCAATCCGACTATATAAATATTTTTTGACACTTGACAATTAACAGGACAGAGGACTAATGTGAGGCCAAAATAAGAAAATTTAGCTCTGAAGATATATTGTTTGTTTTATTGCTTTATTTAAACTCTTTTAGCCAAATTTCTCTTTTTATATATAGTACATAGTTTTTAAAAATTTATATTTTTTTATCTTTTTCGAATTTCCCAATAAACTGAATTTATGTCGTATAAATAACGTAAGTGTATTATCTGTTATGTTTATTTCAATATCTTATTAACCGTTTTTATATTTAAAAAAAAAAATCACTTGCTAACCCAGTTACTACGCCCATGCCCTAGTTGTAACTTATTTTAAATTTCCCGCTATACTGCATTTGTCTAGTGTAAATCGTACTCGGTTCGCAGCGTTATATACTTTCTTCTAATTTGAAATAGACCATAGGCCTAACTAACAACAGTTAATAAAATGCCTCGTGGTAAATATAATAAAATTTCGTCAAATGACAGAGCCAGGATTATTAAAGCTTGTGAAGAAGACAAAGATTCGAAAGAAACAGCAAATGCATTAGGTGTGAATATACGTACAGCCTATGAATGGATAAAAAAGGGCAAGTTCTTCCTAAAAACAAAAGTGGTAATGCGTCTACAAAAAAAAAAAAAAAAACGCCAATAATTGAAGATGCATTGGTAAGATGAATTGAAGAAGATTGCACGTTAACATTAAAAAATATATGTGATCGTGTTAATAACGAATTCCAAGTTCGTGTTTGCCATAACACTATCAAAAACTGGCTGGATGGTAAATTATTTTCGGTCAAAGCTCTTAGGCCACAAATTGGAAATATGAATTCCAACGAAAATAAAAAAAAGAGAAGAAATTATTTTGACCAAATTTTGCAAAACAGAACGAATGGTCGAACATTAATTGGATTAACGAAACTAATTTCAACCTATACTGCCGCAGAAAGGAAGATAGGTCAAAAATTGGTCGTAGAGCAAGAATAGTCATACCGACAAGTAAAGGAAGCAACCTTCATTGCATTGGTGCAGTAAGTTCCGCACGCGTTTTGGCGTTTGAGCACCGACGTGGTTCTTACAGAGCGGAAGACTGCAAAGCATGGTTGCGTCAGTTAATAGGAACATGTGATGATGAATAAATTCAACGTCCAACATTTATTATTAATAACGCACCTGTCCATTCAAATCTTGAGAGTGTGCTTAGACCAGGAGAAAACATAGAAATAGTGCGTCTTACTCCGTACTCTTACCTACTTAATCCAATTGAATTGATGTGGAGTTCCTTTAAATCATCAGTAAAACGACATATTCAGAGCAGAATGCATGACATATTGAACTATATACGTGTTAACAGTCGAGCACCAATCATTTCAGAATTTCGAATGCGTAATTTGGAAGACATTGCTAATGTGGCAATTCAAGAGATTTCACAACAACATATTCTTGGATATGCAAACCATGTTGAACGATATTATGCTGCATCATTGCGTGAAGAAGACCTTATTGAAATGTAATATAATTAAAAAGTATATTTAATATTATAAGGAATAAAAAAACTTTTGAATCTGATTCATTTGTTGAAATTAATTTCACACCAGATAAATTAATTTTCGTATATTTGAATTCGGTTTTCGTTAATGTGAAATTATATTTCATTTGTGAGAAATCTGTTTTCGTTAATGTGATATTATATTTCATGTGAAATCATACTTTAAAAGGTATAGACTAGACCAGTGCTTCTCAACTTTTTATGGCCTGGGACCCCCCAAATTATATAAATATTGTCTGCGGCCCCCCTATGTATGTAGTATGTATATATATATATATATATATATATATATATATATATATATATATATATATATATATATATATATATATATATATATATATATATATATATATTAATAAATAAGGTATTTTATGAATAATAAGACATGATTTTATTGATCAACTAATACGTCTCACACATCATATGATATATTTTATATTATTCTATTTACATAAAACAATATGCCTTAGCAACGATATAGCACCCCACGATCGTTAATAAGGATAAATGTTGAATAATTATATTTTCGCTAACACGGCCAGACTGACATGCGGAACGTTCTCGGGACGCAACTGTATTCTTCACACCATTAACAGCATTGTTGTTATCAGCAACAGCAACCTGCATATCACCAGTGGTCTGCTCCATACCAACAACAGCATTCTGCATCTTGCATACCAGTGACAGCATCCTGCATCCCAGGAACTCCATTCTTGAGCCGGTCCACCATTCATCTTCTACTGCATCTTCAAATTCTTCACCTAATTCATAATCTGTAAATAGAGCAAAATTGGGCGCAGAATTGATCTTTCACAAAATCAACCATGCACCAATATCAATTAGTTAAAATAAATATTAGCTTACAACAAAACCTTCCAATAGCAGAGTATAAATCGTGATCTGAAAGTTTAGAGACTTTTTTTATCATTTCATTTCTCTATCACGAACTCAGTGACTAGATCAACAAGCTCAGATACTCAGTAACTATCTACTAGTTTCCTTCATTACAGATTGTCTACAGTACAACAAGCTCAGAGGCCGTTTATTCATTTCTGCACACACAGTGCTCAGCTCCGAGAGCGTCTATTCGTTTCTGCACACACAGTGCTTTATCATCATCATCATCAGCCCGTCGCCATAGCTCACCATCTGCCACCATGGTTACAGAGCTATTACCGGACTGATGCCACTGGCAGCGGCATGTCTTGCGGTACTCGACAAGCTTTCAATTCTCAACTCATTATCTATTATATTTCTCAGTTTATTTTGCCATTCCGATCCCAGTGATCTGTCATTTGCCTTTTCCAATAAACGTTCAATTTTAAAACTCAAATCTCGAAACTCAGATCTTAATTATCAAATCTCAAATATCATAACTCAGATATTAAATCTCAAATATCAAAAACAAAATCTCAAATCTAATTTTTACACATTATGGCTAACACGACCCATATGATTTAACCAAAACAATAAAATTCCTCTTACCATTTTAGTCATCATCAATCTAACCAGTTACCTTCGAAAATTGTGTTTGTTAATAACAAAGCAACGCTCGTTCATCCTGACAATTTTTAGGGATCTATGTTAAGATTCTGCATTTTTCAAACAAATGTCACATTTCATATTTATTCCAATAAGTGTCATTTCCTTAGAAACCACTTGAAATAATTTTTGACAAAATAACTTGAAATTTGCCAATTTATTATCTAGGTCATAATTCATACTACCTTTATATGATTCTCAATCGTCACCTTTAACTTAAACCTTTACATTAGCCTTTGCAATATTATACGACAATTTCTTTACACCAATGTATTGTTGCATTAAAAAAATATTTTTAATATTGCACTTATAGTCTTCTATTTTAATTTTTTTGTGGGTGATAGGCCAATCACACTTCTGATATTAATAAAAAAGGTATTTTATGAATAATAAGACATGATTTTATTGATCAACTAATACGTCTCGCACATCATATGATATATTTTATATTATTCTATTTACATAAAACAATATGCATAGCAACGATATAGCACCCCACGATCGTTAATAAGGATAAATGTTGAATAATTATATTTTCGCTAACATATATATATATAGTTAGGATGTTGTTCTTTACAAAAAAAATTGTTGTACAAGAATTATTATTTTCTTTCTTATATATATATATACACACACATACATATATATATATATATATATGTAAACAAATAAGGGATCTATTGTTTAAATAAAACTCAAGTTGTTCATAGACTATTTTATTCTAGGTATTCACTCTTACAACGTATGAAAACATCTGATCTCTCTATCAAATTCTATGTGTGTTTTATAAAAACCAATTAGTGTAATGAGCCGTCATCGTTATCGTTAATGAGTCGTCATCATTAGTGGGTCCCGATTACGGATGGCATCTAGATAACATTTTATGGTGACGTAACAGGGCTTCGTGGAAGGCTAGATGCTAACATATATATATATATATATATATATATGGTGTATCAAGATAACATGGATGGGAACACGAGTTTTTTCGAAAAGGCGACGTTGCTCACACGTCACACACACGTCAAAAATTTTGAACTAAAATTTATCCACAAAATTGAATGGTAGTATTGAAATTTTCCGGAAAAAACCAGAATTACATGACATCAAGGACAATTTCGAATTTTTAAATAGGAACGTATGTCATATTGGATATCTTTGGATAGAGCTTTTCAACAACTTTTCCTTAAACAATTTTTTAATATCTTTTACGGTTGACAAAAAACTGTGATATTTTTAAATGACGATTATAGTCGATATAACGACTTGAAAGTAAAGTATTTTTATTTACAAATGTTCATAGTGCCTTCCATTTTAATTTAAACACATTCGCATCCTTGCTCTTGAGTTACCTGTAGTTCGGAGAGCAATTAAAAAAATATATAATAACAAATATTGCACTTTCAAATCGTACCTACTTCAAAGCACAACTTAAAAATACTTGAAGTACCTCCAACGCGAACCCATTAACCGACACATACAATTTATTTGAGCTTTATATAGTCTACTTATAGTCTGTTTCTTTTGTTAAAGCGGAACTAGATTTTCAAATCTAGAAATTTTTATCGATTAAATGAAGCTTTTGGTCATATTGTTTAGTAAAAGCCCATTTACTCATTATAAAGTTAGCTAGTGACAACTTAAACATTTTAAATAGCCTATAGTTTAAATTAGTTGTCAAAATAAGTATATTAAGTATAAAAATAAATAGAATATTTATTTTATTTATGTTGTGAAAGGTATATTTTCATGAATATCAATATAATATACTCGTATTTATAAATATGAATCAAATTTATATCTTGCAAGATTGAGTGCATTTTTATTATATTTTCATGTTTCGATCTTGTATGACTTCGCGGCCCCCCGACGAAGCCTTCACGGCCCCCCGGTTGAGAAACGCTGGACTAGACGGTTCTCCAACATCATTGCCTATAAGTATTAAAATCCAAATACGGAGAAAATATGCATTACAAAAATTCGAGTTTAGGAAGTTCACCGTCTTCAAAAATTATAAATTTTATGCCGGTTATAGAAAAATTTGATTTAGTGAAATTCGAAATGTTGAAACAAATTTTTATGTAAAATGCGATCTTTACGCAAAAATTTTCGAATAAATTCGAGAAAAAAAAATTATTTATAAAAGTTCGAGTTATGGAAGTCGTCTGTATTTAGTATAAATATGTATCTATATAAAATATTACTTGTTTGTGTAGTGGTGTAATATGAAGGTTGGGGGGGGGGTCAAAAATTTGAAGCTCCGCTAATGTGTATAATTTTATATAATTTATTTTTAGTGGCACTTACGGGTTCATGCAATATTCAAGAAATTACCAAGGATGAATGGGAGAGATATAAATCTATACCTTTATCTGATACACGATCACCTGGAATAATAGAAACATGGACTATTGTAGACAATACAGTAACAGGTAAATAATTGACTATATCTATAATAATTTATATAAAAGTGAAATGTATGTGTGTATGTCCCAGCAAATTTCAGACACAATTGTTCCGATTTGCACCGAATTTGGTATAGGGAGGTAAAATGAGCACGTGCTTAACATAGGCAAGTTTTTAAAAGTGCCCGCCACCCTCAAAGAGGCATAATTGGTAAGGGGAGAAAATTGGGACCTATGCTGACAAACATGAGCGACATTACATCTCTATACGCCAGTAAGTCAGTCAACGCACTACGTCAAGTTTCGTCATAACTTCAATGACAAACTTAGTGGCGAAAAAATAACTAAATCGATTTTTTTTGCATTTGAATTATAGACTAATATTGCTCTTTACTCTTCTATTCTACTAAAACACACCTATCAAAGACATATTTAATTTGTTTTCAATAATTATTTTGAAGATTTACAAATTTTAAAAGATTTTAATTAATATTGGTACTTTTGTATTGGTATCGCTAAATTTTATTTTGTTTACATTTGCCGACATTTTATAATACGTTCTGATTTGTTTTGACACTTGTGTGCACATATCTATCTCATAGTAATTTCTAAAAACTTTTTTATTTAGTTTGTTGTTTATTTAGCAGTTTTTTTTAAAGTTATATATTTTCTTATAGATACCTTATTGATTTCTATTTGATATTGTGTATAGGGCATAGCTTTAAGTTTAATTGAACTTATTTCTATTTTAAATGGATACCATGTAAATGTACCTAATATGACGTCACAAAAATATGTGACGTTTCAAGTGACGCAACTGCACTGACAGGCTGACTACCCTATACATGCAGCCAGAGCCGGCGCAAGGGTCTGCGGCGCCCGTAGGCAAGATTTAATTGAGTGTCCCTAAGTAGAGCGTAATTAGCTTTTTTCGAGATTTTCCCTTCTAAATTTGTGAAGATCTAAAACATAAAAGGTCCTCACTTTTACATTTTAAGTGAAGACCTAAAATAGGTCCTCACTTCTAAATTTCAAGTGAAGACCTAAACAAAAAAAGTCCTCACTTCTAAATTTCAAGTGAAGACCTAAAAAAAAGGTCCTCACTTTTAAAATTACATTTCACTACCTTACTTTTATAATCATTTGGCCATTTAGCGCCCTTTCGAATCTCACATCAGCGCCCCCCTCGCAGTGGCGCCCGCATGCATCGCATGCTTTGTATGTTCGTCAGCGCCGGCTCTACTTGCATCCTACGTTCTGATGTTAAATGTATCCAACACCTCCTGAGATAGAATTCTAATAAGGAAAACAAAAGTGTCATATTATGATGATAACATTAAGAACTCTCTTAACAAATTTCCAACTGCTTGGGATGTAATTTCAAAACATCAGAAGCAAAAAAATAGTAAAGATTCAGACGTTATACTTGTAATTGGAGACAACAAATTTATAGATCCCGAAAAAATTGTAAATATCTTTAACAACTTTTTTATTGAAGCGCCGCATAAAGTTTTTTCTACTACTCCACAAAGTAATGATACCTGGACAGTGTTGTAATAGATACATTTATAAAAATATCTAGATACAGATACCTAAGAAAAAATGTATCTCGATACAGTTACAGATACAGAATTATAAATAATTGGCCTGATTCTGTAAAAAGTTACTAGGTTAGTTGCTACTGAGTAACGTTGCTACGAAATAACTTTTATAGTAACTTTCTTATCTATCACCAAACAATTGGTATTCTCCAAGCATAAGCACAAGCAACGTTCTTATAACAAGTTATCTTTAGTAACGTTGCTACAAAGAACCGTGAAGCTAGAAGCAGATTACGTTCTGCGCAGGCGAGGTATTCGTTTTTACTTGACTTTGACAGCTATGTTGCGAGTTTCTGAGGTTAAACGAAAAATGTTTTATAAACGAAATCAGAAAAAGAATTGCAAACAGTTGGAAATTCTGTTGAATTTCCTGGCAAAAAAACCCGGTCATGGTCGGTGATACGAGAGTTTAAAAAATAATTGACAGGAACGAGTGGTGGTGCTGTGGTGATGTGCTATGTGGTTACTGTTTTCTATGTGGTGGTGCAAGTTATAGTCCAAATTTAAATGAATTGGGTGGAATACAGTTAAAGAAGTTCGGATAGCCATTAAACAGGCGCGCACATAGAACATTGATCTGGGAAGGGTCCATTTCGAAAAAATATCTGTAATATTATACAAATGTATTGTTGTGTTTTTATGGGTTTATATATTAATTTAATTTTGATTATAATTTCATTTTTAATAATAAAAAGGTGATTCTTATTTTCAATCGCTTAGTTTTTATTAAATAAGTATTTGATTTTTCAAATCCTTGGGGGAGGGGGCCTGAACTCGTCGACCACCCCCTTGTGTGCGCGCCTTCCATTGACAGTCGTAGTTAATACATTTAAAAAATATTGTACTGTTATACTATTATAAAACAAATGTAAATAAACAAAAAAAAAAAAAAGAAATTGAACTAGAGTCAAATAGGGAACTCGAAGAATTTCAATTGACCGGTAATGTAATTGTTTAAAGACTATTCCCTAAAAGTATATTAATTAAAATTATTTACACAACATATTGCTTATGATTTATATTTCCCTTATGTGCTATACAGAAAATAAAATAAAAATCCTTCTATAATTATTGTCTCTATGTTGCTCTTCATTGTCAAATGTTTGAAATAATTCATTATTAAACAGAAAAATTGCGATTTTTCACGATTTTAACAAGTTATTTTGAAGTTACTAAGTGTAACAACTGCTTTCTGTTAGTTGTTATCCATAATAACTTTTTTAGCAACTAGTTACTAATTTCATAGTAACTTTTTTCTTACAGAATACGAATTTCGTGAAAGTTGCTAAAAAAGTTATTGACCTTGTATTTAGCAACTTTTATTGTAACTTTTTTGTAGTAACTTGCTTACAGAATTGGGCCGAATATCTAGATACAAAAAATTTGTATCTAGATACAGCTAGATACTTTTGAAAAACCACTGAAAAATGAAAATACTATACTTTTTACCAAACAAACAGTGCAAGTTAATAAGTTATACAGGCAGTTCAAAAATGACCATGACGTCAAAGAAAGCCCACTAAATTCAAAGTAAAACACTATTCTACAGAATAATTTTGTACTAAATAACGTATGTATTATGTTAGTCATATGTAGATACTAACGTATAGGACTAATGTTAGTCTTATAGATACGCAGCATGTTCCTTTCAATCAAATTTTAGCCCCAATTGTAGTGGAATTCGTGTAATATCACGATCATTTTTGATCACTAATCAAAAATTACTGATAAGAAATATCTTTTTTTTTTTTTTTTCTCATTACATACAAATTTAATTTATAAACAAAATTTCAGTTGACATTCTGACGCTTACAAATTAAATTTATATGAAATATTAAAAAATAATGTTTTTCTACGTCCTTTAAGAAACACAACTACTTGCCTTACTGATCTCAATTAAAAAATGAACTTAATATCCACACTAGCATGGCCAGCCCTTGGGTGAGGCGGACCAGAGCCAGGCCTTAAGTGATGAAATGCTTCAAAAAAATTATCAGAGTGTACATTAAATCACTGGATACTTTTGAAAGGCATTAATTTGTTTTGCCCAAGGCCGCACAAAACCACGTTCAACTCCCAAACCACTTGTGTGAATATAATTTGTGAATATGTTTTTAGTAAATCGGTCAAAATAGCAACAATATTTATTCAAAAATTTAGTTTTAATTATAATAACCCATTTACCTTAATTGTTGCATATAATACCTTTTTACGGCCGTTCAAAAGCTTCGAAAAAGAGTGGAAGTAACATTTTTTTTTTACATTCCATATAAATTTCATTTGTAAACGTCAGAATTTCATCGTTTTTTGAATTTTATTAATAGCAAATATAAAATATTCAAAATGACAATTTAAAATAAACTATTATATCACGGTACCACGGTATAAAAATAAAGTAACGAGTAAATTATCTGAAATGCAGGTACAAGATACTTAAATTTAAATATCTAGATACAGATACAGATGCATAATTTAAAAAGTATCTATTTGTATCTAGATACTTGAAAAAGTAATTAGTTACTGTATCTAGATACTTGTAACTAAATACATTACAATACTGTCAGACCATGTTTGCTCTTCCTTTTATTGAAAATGAACTTATAACTATTACAAATAAACTTAAAAATAAGAAATCATCCGGTCCTGATGAAGTACCCTGAAATACCTTGTTGTATACCTGTGACACACTTAGTAAATTTATCACTTTCTGAGTATTATTTTCTTTGAAATATTAGAAATTACTAAAATCTATCCAGTACATAAACAAAAAAAGCTTTAAGTGATATATCCAATTTCTTTAGGTTTTTCTAAAATATTTGAGTACTGTCAGGTTAATTTAAGCACAACACCTTTTTATCTTAGTATATTGCTAGCTTAGTGTGTCGTAACCAAAGGATTCACTTCAAGATTAGTTCTGGAGTTCCACAGGGGTCTCATTTATGACCTCTGCTTTTTATAATTTTTATAAACGACATTTCTGAGTGTATTTTTAATTCTAAATTTGTAATGTTTGCTGATGATTTGAAGTAATATTTAGAAGTAAAACCACAAATGATTGTATCAGTATTCAATGTGATGTTGACAAATTACAGAAATATTGTTTGAATAATAAGTTAAAATTAAATTTGTCTAAATGTTTCAAAATCTCATTTACCAGGAACAGAAATGTAATAAATTATAATTATAAGATTCATGATACTCCTATCTCAAATGTTAACGAAATTAGGGATCTAGGTGTTACATTGGATTCTAAATTAATATTCAATGTACATATTAACAATATTGTAAAAAAGGCATATCAGATGTTGGGATTTATAAGTTGGGACAAATAAATAAATAAATGCGAGTAAATATGTGGCTTAGTAAATGGTGTTTGCATCTTGGTACGCGGCTTGATGAAAAAATGTGGAAAACTAGAGGTCATAACGGGTGTTGGAAAAGGTAGTATTGTTTCCATTCTAAAATATACCAATCCTCAATAACAGATCCAGATTTCCCGAAGAGTTACCTTTGCTATGACAATTAATGAAGTTCAATGACAAACTTTTCAAAATATTGAGTTATACCTGCCGAAGCTACTATTCACTCACGGGATTTTCTAGACTCGATTATTACATCTAGACCAGTGCTTCTCAACCTTTTATGGCCTGGGACCCCCCAAATTATATAAATATTGTCGGCGGCCCCCCTATATATATATATATATATATATATAGGGTGTATCAAGACAATGGGAACACGAGTTTTTTCGAAAAGGCGACGTTGCTCACACGTCGCTCACACGTCGAAAATTTTGAACTAAAATTTATGCACAAAATTGAATGGTAGTATTGAAATTTTCCGGAAAAACCCGGAATTACAGGATATCAAGGACAATTTCAAAATTTTAAATGGGAACGCATGTCATATTGGATATCTTTGGATGGAGCTTTTCAACAACTATTTCTTAAACATTTTTTGAATACCTTTTACGGTTGACAAAAAAACTGTGATATTTTTAAATGACAATTATATTCCCTATAACGACTTGAAAGTAAAGTATTTTTATTTACAAGTGTTCAAAGTGCCTTCCATTTTAATTTAAACACATTCGTATCCTTACTCTTGAGTTACCTGTAGTTCGGAGAGCAAATAAAAAAAATATATAATAACAAATATTGCACTTTCAAATCGTACTTCAAAGCACAACTTAAAAATACTTGAAGTACCTCCAACGCGAACTATTGTCAGAGAAACCCATTAACCGACACATACAATTTATTTGACCTTGATATAGTCTACTTATAGTCTGTTTCTTTTGTTAAGCGGAACTAGATTTTCAAATCTAGTAATTTTTATCGATTAATTGAAGCTTTTAATAATTTTGTTTAGTAAAAGCCCATTTATAAAGTTAGCTAGTGACAACTTAAACATTTGAAATAGCCTGTAGTTTAAATTAGTTGTCAAAATAGGTATATTAAGTATAAAAATAAATAGAATATTTATTTTATTTAAGTTGTGAAAGGTATATTTTTATGAATATCAATATAACCAGTGTTGTAATAGATACATTTGAAAATATATCTAGATACAGATGCAGATACTTGAGGAAAAATGTATCTAGATGCAGATACAGATACAAATTTTAAAAAGTATCTAGATACAGATACATTTTTTTTTTAAAATGTATCTAGATACTTCAAGATACTTTTAAGATACTTTCGGAAAAATGAAAAAACCACAAAAAAAAGAAATAACTAGAGCAAGGAATATATTTGTTCACAATAAAAAATAAGTTATGCACTATTATTACTCTTAAAATAAACACAAACAGCCTTTGAAGCTTTGTGTCAGAAATATTAACTAAATATATACCTATGTAATCTTTAAAAAAATCCAATTTCCGCGGATATCTCGAAAATTTTTTGTTCGCTAATAAATTACTGATTATTAAATGAGTATTTAGAATGACAAAAATAAAACAACAATTTTATTTATTATATTTCTTTATTTAATTCACATTTATAAAATTAATTCTTATTCTTAGATTAGATAATTACTTAATAGTTGTTTTACTTAACCGTTGTTAATAAAATTATTTAATTTATTTTTTATTTATTATTTTTTTAAATTTATTCAGAGCTGAAAATACAATTACACTTTATTAAAATTTTATAGATAAAAATAAATTAAATAAATAAATAAATTATAAGTTTGAGAATTATGATAAAATACAAGTTCTATATATAATTAATTAAATTTTGGAAAATATCCTTTTATTATTCCTTTTTTTTTTAAATAAAAAATTTTAAAAAAATAATAAAAAATAAAATAATGTTTTCCAAAATTTAATTAATTACGTATAGAACTTGTATTTTATCATAATTCTCAAACTTATAATTTATTTATTTAATTTATTTTTATCTATAAAATTTTAATAAAATGTAATTGTTAATTTCCAGCTCTGAAAATGGCTGAAGCATGTTTTTACTCTCACCAAGCAAGAAAGAACTTACTGGTCGCTGATTGGTTAATTTAAACTTAAAATTCAAATATCTGAATGATGCTAAATGTATTACCAACTTGAAAAATCGTAAGGACATATGTTGTAAAAAGATCTTGAAAAAGACAAAATAAGAAAGTATTTGAAAAAAGTACCTGAAATACAGATACTTAGATACTGATTTAAATATCTAGATACAGATACAGATACATATTTTAAAATGTACCTAGATACATTACAACACTGAATATAATATACTCGAATTTATAAATATGAATAAAATTTATATCTTGTATGATTATGTGCATTTTTATTATATTTTCATGTTTCGATCTTGTATGACTTCGCGGCCCCCCGGTTGAGAAACGCTGATCTAGACAACAAGCCTCTAGTTGTATTTATTATTGTGCAATTATTGCATTTTTTTATTTTTACTTTTTTTTCCATCAGGATCATAATATCAGATTTATATTTCTAGGTATTGTGTCGGCCCCTAATCCCAATACTTGTAACGAGTGTTTCGAGTTTGTCATCACTGAGGATAAAAAGAGTATTCAATTTAAAGTAAAAGACAGTTATAAAAACCTCGAAAAGGATAATGACAGTACATCGTTAAGTATAACTATTAAATTCAACTGTGATGATAAATCTACGGCAGATATAGTAAGTATTCAGGAAAATTATTGCTTGGATATATTGAATCTATTTGGGGGATGAAAATGGTTTGAATTTAAATTAAAGATTCCATTAATTATTTGGCCCTTTGGGGCAGTAGTGGATCTAGATCTAGGCAGAACTCCAAAACTCCAAGAAAAATATAGATAATATGCTTTCTCAATTATAAACAAAAAGATCGTTCCTTACAATAAACCAGTGGCGAAGGGAGACCTCCGCTAGACTTGCCCTCCCATAAAAAAAATAATAATAAAAAAAATTAAATATATATTTTTTTTAATTTAAAAAAATATTTAGGTAAATCTTCAAAAATACATCAAATTATGGCCTATACAATTTTTTGGCCAAGACTTGGTTTACTAGTTATGAATTTTTTTAAATTTTAAAGTTTAATAACTTCCATTTACGGTTTCGGATTTTAATAAAAAATAATAGGGTTCTTTCCAATTATTAGGAGAATTTTTTAGTACCAGAACGAACTCTTTAAGTTAAATCGTTTTTGAGTTATCGTGTATACACACAGACACACAGACATACAGACACACACACAGACACACACACAGACACACACACAGACACACACATATACGGACGGCACTTCTAAAATAGGTTTTTTGGATTCCCTGGACCATGAAACGTGGTCATCCGTCAAAATCTCGACATCGAAAACTTTCGCGATTACAATACTTGCCCCTTATATATTAAGGTCGGGCAAGTAAAAACGAGTGTACTTTTATTACCCTCCCAATGATACGGTATATCTAAGATTACGAGGAATCCCCAATGTGTATATGTTTATGATAGGCACACCTCTATCTAAGTCAAGTCGGGGAAGTCCCGATTTATATATTGTTTCTTTGGTCGGTCTGTTTTTATGTTTTACAGTTTTGAATGATTTTTATTTTCGTACTATCGTCGGTTCAGTAACCGCGTAGTAGTACGCGTATGAAATATCGGCGTTCTGTGTATAATAAAAAAGATTTATTGGTTAATGCTAAAAAATAGCATCCAACCAAAACATACAACCTAAATTCACAAAACAAAGGGGCATAAGACCGCGTAAAATAAAAAATCAGTTTGATTATGAATGTGACGATGAACCAATAACAAACTGCTCCCACTTGTTAACAGACGAAGGATCATATCGCCGTAAATCAATAGGTTTAGAAAACAAAATATTTGAAAACAGTTCAGCCGTGATAATATTACACCCCCAATATGCGAATAGACTGAATGCCGACAGAAACCCAATACGTTCTAAGTTAGGTAATTTGTAGAGATTAGTTTTGTGTGTATATATAATTTCAAACCTGTAATTTCTCTTAGTTTTATTCAACTACTGAAGATGGCTACTTCGTAGCCGAAATATACGTATAGTAACAATAAAATAATTTGTGAAGTAAAGAATCTCTTTAAGTTTACCATATCCTAAACTTCACGTTAACTCAACAACTAATATTTAAATATTTGTTATAATTGTTTGTATATTATCATTAGAGCCCTGCAAATCCGCGGGTATCCGCGGATTATCCGCGGATATCCGCAACTTTTCTGCGGATGCGGATAAATTATCATTTAAACCATGCGGATGCGGATCGGATGCGGATTAAATGTCATATCCGCTTATCCGCAATATCCGCGTGAACATTAAATCTTCGGTTACTTTCGGAGAAACAAGCAATTGTGTTCTGACTACGCAGTCGGTTATTTTCGGTTGTCTGTATATACATGACATTTTGTAGCAATTGTCCATGATCAAGACTGAGTTGAGACAATCAACTTAACTTTCTTTTTATTATTAAATATATTATAGAAAATAATATTTTGGACAAAAGTTTCCTGGTACACTTTCGACGTAATTCTTCCTACCTCTGCTCTAATTCTGGCTTTTAAATCTGATAAAGGTTTTTTTTTTACCTAAAACTGATTAGTAAGTTTTATTTAAATACCAAAATTTACCTACATAATTTTTTCTCGAAAATTTTATTATGTAACCTGCCAATTTTTTTATACTACCCGAAGTAAAAAGTCTTGCAGATCCCAAAAATTTGAAAATTGACACATGTTGCTATTTGAAAAAGTTGCAACGCCTTGCGCGAAATGGCGTAAGAGAATTACATGATCCTAAGAATATGCAGCACCTTCTATCAAGTAACTTTTCTGATTTTTTTGTTAAATTCAATATTAAAAAAAGCAGCACGCCACTTACTCCCCACGAAAAAGAACGCTTAGGCCGCCCAAAGTTGTTATCTCTCTCTAGATTTAAATAAGTTATTGGAGCATCTAGGTCTTATAACTTTTGGGGTCCCTTAGGTTAGGTTAGTAATAAATAAGCTGGTAAATCCAAAAATTTTCAGTAGCGTTTTAGAGCAGAGATTACCTAAACAGGCGAAATATGTTAGTTCTTTCCAAACTGACAGCAAAACCTGTAGTGCGGATAGTGCGGATATTTTTGCGGATGCGGATTTGTTATTTACAAAAGCTGCGGATGTGGATCGGATGCGGATCATGGATGTGCGGATGCGGATCGGATGCGGATACAGAAAAGCTTATCCGCGCAGGGCTCTAATTATCATCATATAACGTAGAACAATACAACCTATACCTAATATAAAACAATGAAAGAATTTCTAAACAAATAGAGCTTTTCGTGCTTCAATTTTCGAAATTTTGGCAAATTGTTTAATTAAATCTTCGGTATCTAATTATTTTGATAGATCTGATTTTATTGAGATAATAGCAAGTATACTTAGTCCATTTTACCCAATAATTTATCTCAAATAATTTTATTATTTTGAGTTCTGAAAATGAACGCTATGCGATCGCGACGGAAACCGGCATTGTTAATAAAATTCGATATATTATGCTTGAGTTGGGAAACGAATTAATTATCAATTTGTTAATGATTATACAAGGTGTCTCAAAAAAAAATTTATAATTATTTAGCTTACTGCGTGAACGCAACGTAGCCGAGGGGCGCGGGGGTTATGTCAATCGGTAGCCTGGCTCTTGGGAATTTAGTCGCAATGGAGCGTTTCTCGGGAGCAGATCGCGCGTTATGCGTGCGAGAGTTTTACAAAAACTGTGATTCAGCGACTGTAGCGCGTAGAAAATTCTGCAGTATTCGAGGTTTTCGCCACTTAAATGATGCGCCAAGCATTCCTCTCATTCGAAATTGGGTTAAAAAGTTTGAAGAGACTGGTACAACGCTGGATAAATCAAAATCTGGGCGACCTAGGTCATCAAGAACGGTAGAAAACGTGGAGAATGTTAATCAGTCTGTTCGTGACGACCCGAAGCTTTCAATTCGGAAGCGCGCAAGTGCTTTAAATGTGCATAGATCATCATTACATCGCATTATGCACAAAGACCTAAAGCTGCACCCCTACAAAATTCAATTGGTGCAAGAACAAGGCCCCAAGATGCCAGTCAGAGGTTTAATTTCGTAAATCAGGTGATTGAGCGATTTTCAACGTTTACCAACATTTTGTTTTCGGATGAAGCTCATTTTCATCTTAATGGCCACGTAAATAAGCAGAACTGCCGCTACTGGAGTGCAACGAATCCGAAACGCAAACATCAGAAACCCTTACATTCGCCTAAAGTGACCGTATGGGCTGCGATGTCGGTGCGAGGAATTATCGGCCTTTACTTTTTTGAAGACGAAAGGGAGCGTGCAGTTACAGTGAATTCATAGCGTTATGTGGAGATGTTAGACAACTTCTTGGTACCTGAACTGCAAAACTTTCCTGGCTATAACCAAAGAACATGGTTCCAACAGGACGGAGCAACTTCACACACGTCCAATATGTCTCTGCCACGTGTTCGTGAAATTTTCTCAGGCAAATTGATCTCCCGGAGAGGTGACATAAATTGGCCTCCACGCAGTCCAGATTTAACCCCTATGGACTTTTTCCTATGGGGTTATCTTAAATCTAAAGTTTACGCCAATAAACCGACTTCACTGGCGCATTTGAAAGAAAATATCCGTCACGAAATGGCAGCCAACCCTGAGTCCACCTGCCTAGACGTCATAAGTAATTTTACTGTTCGATTAAATGAGTGCCGAGAACGCGAGGGTCTACATTTAGACGATATTATTTTTAAGAAATAAATCCCCAAAAAGTGTATTTTAATAATTAATAAACATTTTTTCTATATACGGCTTACTTTTTTTTTAATCGATCCACTAAATATAAAATTTCTTTTGAGACACCTTGTATAATTATAGTTTCTTCTGGGGAATTAATAATTTCTTCATCTAAAATTAGTAAAAATTGTAATTCTTAGACGAGCTGTACAGCAATAATATCTCGCTCGTTGGGATTTTCATCGTTATATATTTTCGACATATTGACATAATTCTAATTGTTGTTTTTTGAGAATAATTTTTAAATTTATCAATATTTCACAAAAACTCAAAATTGATGGAATAAGAAGAAACAGTTTGGAATGGTTCCTCTACTGATGTGATAAATACATCTAAAGAATGCAAAAAAAACATCAACTTTGAATTTTAATGCTTCGTACATTAGTTCATCGTCAAATATCAAACTGTTATTTTATTTTACGCAGTCTTAGGTCCCTTTGTTTTGTGAATTTAGGTTCTATGTCTAAATTGGATTATATAGAAATAACATTAACCAATAAATCTTTTTTCTTATACACAGAACGCCGATATTCTATACTACGTACTTACTACGCGGTTACTGAACCGACGAAAGTACGAAAATAAAAATCATTCAAAACTGTCAAACATATAACGTTCTAATTCAAGGTCTGTTGACATCAATTTAACTTTGTACACGGACTTCATCTTAAAATCAATGGGCCAACGTATACAGGTGGATGCCGTATATACTGATTTTAGTAAAGCGTTTGATACCATAGATCACAATATATTATATTAATACATAAATTAGAAAAAAATGGCATTCATGGCAACTTGTTAGCCTGGTTTCTAAGTTATCTTACAAATAGGACACAATGTGTTGTTGTAAATGGTTATCAATCTGATGTAAAAATAATCACTTCCGGTGTGCCGCAGGGAAGCCACCTTGGCCCTCTTCTATTTATCATTTTTATTAATGACATCTTATCTTATTTTCATTACTGTAACTTCCTTCTCTTTGCTGACGATCTGAAAATATTTCTACAAATTTTATCTCTGCAACATTGTTCTCAAGTTCAATCTGATTTAAATAGATAATCTATTTTTATAAATATCAATAAATATTTCTAAATGTTCTAAAATATCCTTTACAAGAAACAGAAGTATAATTAATTTCAACTATAATTTAAACGGTGATATTATCCCGCAAGTTTCAATTGTTAAAGATCTAGGAGTAAATTTTGATACTAAATTGATATTTTACATACATATCGATTATATTATCAAAATATCTCATAAAATGCTTGGATTTATATCTAGAATCGGAAAGAACTTTAAATCCTATAAAACACTCCTATCTCTTTATTTTTCTCTAGTAAGAAGTCAGTTGGAATTTTGTACCATATGTTGGTCTCCTCAATATCTTGTATATATTAAACAAATTGAGAATATACAAAAAAACATTTTTAAAATATTAAATTTTAGAAAAATGTGAAACTCAATCTGCTATCTTTAGAAAACAGAAGAATTCTGCATGATTTAAGTTTTTGTTTTAAAATTTTCAACAGTATTATAGATTATCCTGATCATCTAAATAAATTTAACTTCAAAATCCCAATTTACAATACTAGAATTAGTGAACATTTATCTTTGCCTTTTAGTAAAACTAAGTCTGCCTATAATTCACCAATTAATCGCATTTCTTTACATGTAAATTGTTTAACTGAATATGATAGGGTCCGGCAATAACTAGGGTCTGGCAATAATATGCAACGGTACTTTAGTTAGGTGTTTTCGATAAAAAGCGGTACATGTGTTACCTGTAGAAATAAAATATAATTATATATATTTGTAATGTGCCCTGCTGACAAATAGTGTAGCGTATAAAAATTTAATATCTCATCAAAATCTGAAAAATGGCAAAGGAGTGACCGGAATTACCTATCTCGGATATAATCCCAAAATAATGAGGTGTCGTTATTAAGATAAAAATTCATTGCGGTACAAGTGTTTTATTCTTTTATTTTTTGTTGGTTTTTTGTTAAAATAAAATTTAAAATAGCACGCCTATGGCAAAAGTACCGTTGCATATTTTTACCGGTCTCTAATGATAACTAGAGTCCGGCAAAAATATGCAACGGTACTTTAGTTAGGTGTTTTCGATAAAAAGCGGTACATGTGTTATCTGTAGAAATAAAATATAATTATATATATTTGTAATGTGCCCTGCTGACAAATAGTGTAGCGTATAAAAATTTAATATCTTATCAAAAACTGACCAATGGCAAAGGAGTGACCGGAATTACCTATCTCGGATATAATCCCAAAATAATGAGGTGTCGTTATTAAGATAAGAATTCATTGCGGTACAAGTGTTTTATTCTTTTGTTTTTTGTTGGATTTTTCTTAAAATAAAGTTTAAAATAGCACGCCTATGGCAAAAGTACCGTTGCATATTTTTACCGGTCTCTAATGATAACTTTCCTGATATTTTCTCCACCAATTTTATTACTTTAAAAAAAAAGTCATTAGTTTACTACAAAATTTTAACTAAAATTTAAATAATATTCTATATTATCTATGTTATAATCATTCTACTGATAATTTAATTTTGTTTTTTTTTCTTTTGATACTGTGTATGTAAACTTTGAACTTTGTATGCAAATTACTTTAGTGCAACAAAATTAAGTAAATAAATAAATAAATAAATAAATAAATAAATAAATAAATAAATAAATAAATAAATAAATAAATAAATAAATAAATAAATAAATAAATAAATAAATAAATAAATAAATAAATAAATAAATAAATAAATAAATAAATAAATAAATAAATAAATAAATAAATAAATAAATAAATAAACAAGTAAATAAATAAATAATTGAGAAGCATATTATCATATTATCTATATTTTTCTTGGAGTTTTGGCGCCTCTGGTGCTTCGGCGCCTCTGGTGCTTCGGTGCCCTTGTGCACCGCACAACCTTGCACCTATGTACGCGGCGGGCTTGTATATATTTTATTATTATTCACAAATTATAATATTAATAATAATCGTGGAAAGGTTGTACGGGTATCGGACATAAATAATAACAACTATCTACAGCTGACCAGTTTCGGAATAGTTTATTCCTTCATCAGTGCTGCTGAGATAATAGTATAAAAATAAACTATTCCGAAACTGGTCAGCTGTAGATAGTTGTTTTTATTTATGTCCGATACCCGTACAACCTTTCCACTTCTATTCATTACGGGCACGACCATCTCCACATTAATAATAATAATATTTTCAGATGTTGATAATAACCTTGGATTTATCAAATGGTTATGCACCAGAAATTGAGCAGGGGGAATATAGCCTAACTCTTCCAATGCCTCTTGGAAAAGACATGAAGATAGGTCTTCTCAGTGATGACTACATAATAAGAGCCACCGATTACGATATTGGAAACAAAGGAATAACATTCAAGTTGGATCCTGCCGGATTCTTTGCAATAGATTCAGAAGTTGTGCCAGATACCCTTCAAAAAACATATCGTGGAATTTTAAGGACATTGCAAGCGATTGATTTCAAAGAAGATAAATCCTTTAAATTAATAGCAATAGTAAGTAACATCCTGTGATAAACAGATATATTTTTATTATTTGATAAGATAAAATAATTTTAGTCTTATTAATAATTGATAACATGATAACGAAATATTTTTACATTGTTATAATTAGAGCTCGGACATAATATGGCATATGAGGATAAATGAGGCACAATGCAAAACCGACATTATCACATTTTTTTCAAAATCGAGATATCACGTGATTATCATTTCTTACCTTGAAATCTATTCAGAAAACGGAAAAAATATGAACAAAATCATCGATATCCCTTTATAATGTTGCAATGAATTGTTCAAAATAAAACAGAGCCAACTTTATCCATTAGCGAGTCTGGTGCAAAATCATCTCTTTCCATTTCAGTCAATCACATCATTCCATTATTTTCTGTATTTGCGCAAGTTACAAACACACAGGTAAATACAAGTTGACAATAACAAGTCATTACAAGTTCATAACTGCCGTTTTTACGATTAGTTTTGTTATTTTTTATGTGTATTGTGTGCTTTTATTATATTGTTCTTAAGAAATGAGATTGGAAGCGATTTTATGCAAAACCAACTTTACCCAGTCAAATCTCAGCAAAACCTACTTTATCCAGACAAGTCTCAGTAAAACCAACTTTTTCCAAACATAAAAGTGAATTATCTCACAAACTATTAAATTTTCGATGTGGATGACTTATTTAATCTTCATCGTATTACCAAAACAGTAGATTTACCAAAAAAAAAATCATTGTTATAATAATTCTTTATTTACCCTAGACCTTGCGGCGTTTAGGGTTTTAACCAGTACATTGAAAAAATAATCATAATGATAATAAAATACATTTTATGACTTTCTTTCTTCTTCTTCTTCTACATTCTTCCTCCGGAGTTTCTCTCTTTCTTCCTATTCTCTTTCCGGCTTCCGTCTCCGGTCTCCTTCCTGTCCAGTTCTTCTTCCCCTCTTTCTTCGCTTCTCTTCCCTCTTTTCTTTCCTCCTCCTTTGCCTCTCTTTCCTGTTCTCAGTTCTGTCTTACCTCTCCGCATTCCTTCCTTCTTTCCTCGAGTACTCTCACCCATCTTTTTCCCTTCACTCAACAGCTCCTTTATCTCTCCCTCCCATTTTGTCATCTTTCCACATCTTTTTGTTAGGTGTTCCAAGGATTCTTCCACCTCCCTACACATTCTGCATAGCCTATCCTCTGGTTTTGCCCAATACCTATTACTCCGTTCTTCATTTCCACATCTTAATCTGGCAATCCTCCTAACTCTGCCCCCTGCCTTTCCCCTCCTCCCTTTCAAATATTTAGGTATTTCTACCGTCCTTATCTCTCTATACCTTTTCTACAATTTTCAAAATATTAATGAACCTTGCTATATAAAAAAAAAAAATAATGCACATATTTAGAAACCTAAATAATAGTATTAGGCATTCGAATTAAAATTAACAAAAAAAATATTTTAACATAAAATTTGTTTTGGCAGGTAACTATTAAAATGATTGTGAATGACGCTAATGTAGAAAAGGTAGTAACATTCTGATTTTGTCTTATAATGTTTATACGGATTTGAAAAATTATTTATTTTTAACCTTGAAGCATAATTATGTTTGGCGTATTCAATTATGTTTGGATTTTTATCAATGTTTGTAGAATTGCCAGAATATATATCTGAGTGCTACTAAATAGTTGGGTTTTCTTAAAAATTAAATTGGAAGAATACATTCTAGGTTTAAAGCACATTGTTTTTAATATATATTTATGTAAAATATGAATGTTTTTTATGTAATTATTAGTAGTCCCTCCCCAACATAAGATGCCATATTCTAAAATACAGTGAACAAAAGAGAAATAAAATATTTTTAATTCAAGAAAGGGTAGAATGTATCTTAATTTCTTCAAAATGAAGATTTATTTTCCGAGGCTTCTACAAATTTTTTCAATGTGATGGTTCCATCTAAGAAAGTTGTCGACAATTAAACCTAGATAATTTGTATGATCTTTTTTTGTTATTTTTTCACATGCGCAATTTTTAGTTATTCACACTGCCTATTATTATGAATAATTATAGAATCAAAATTAGGTTGAGTGATAATATTACATGAGAAAATTAAAAAGTGTGATTTTTTAATATTTAAATATAGTTTGTTGAAATCCAACCATTGCTTGATAATTAATAGATCTTTAGTAGCCAAATCTTTAACTTGTACCCATGAAACACCTTCGATAAAAAGTGCGGTATCATCTGCGTATGAAATAATTTGAGAATTTGTATGAAGTTGAAATAAATTATTAACATATAAAATGAAGAATAAGGGCCCAAGCACTGTTCCTTGTGGAACTCCCGTTTTTAAATGTATTTTTGAACTAGTTATCTTTAAAAATTTTGGTTACTTGAATTCTATCAGTAAAATAACTAAATAATTAATTTCAATGCTACACCTCTTATTCCATAGAGTTTTAATTTCTTGAATAATAACTCATGATTTACCGTGTCGAAAGCTTTAGCTAAGTCTAGAGAGATGGCCATACAAGGCCGAGAGTTGTCTATAGCTTTACAAATTTTGTCTGTTGAAAAAGATAGTGCGTCTGCGGTGGATTTTTTTGGTTGAAAGCCGTATTGATTTGAAGATAATATACGGTTGCTATCTATAAAAGAGATTATTCTGTTGTAAATAGCCTTTTTAAGAAACTTAGCAAAATTTGAAACTATAGAAATTGATAAAAATTTTGTTAGGAGCAAAGATATACACGTCTCACCTGCACAGAATGTAAAATAATATAATTTTTTAGGATAATCCTGGATCACAAGGTGCTGCTAAACATACAGAATCACAACTAAAAATAATAATTGATAAAACAAATTCCAAAATACCAACACCGATCTTCAAAAAACCGTTATACGATGGAAAATATAAAGTCAAAGACAATTCATTTGATACAGTACAAATTGAACTAGATGGAGACTATGGTTCGTACAAACCGGAATACAATATTGAAACCAGCGATGTGTCAGAGTACTTTGAACTTGAACCTACAACTGCTAACCTTAAGAAGAAAACTAATTTACCTACAGAAATTGTGCAGAAATACAATAGCATTGCTGTAGTAATTACAGCCACAATTAAAGGAGATGAGCAAAATAAAGAGACTGGAAAAACTGCTGTCAAAATTGATATAGAGAAAGAAGGTTAGTTATTTTTAATTATTAAGGTTTATATAATTATTTATTGATATATTATTAATATATCTTTATATTATATATTTTAAAAACTCATAATTACTGCTTAACGTTGTAGTTGGTATTCATTAGGCTAGCCCAGTGCAAAATTATTAAAGTATAAGATTATCTCGCAACTTGTAGTGGTGGGGGTAAATAGAGAAGCTACGCGTCTCCGTATGCTAACGGGACGTCAGTCTTAGTTTATCGTATATGTTATATACACGTGAAGTTTGATTTTTTGCTATAAATATAAAAATATCGTTTAATTTTTTATTTTCTTCTTGTTTTAATTTCTTTTTTCTTCGAAAGGAATGTATCTTCGTTCTAAATAAATTTTCTTACATTCATTTTTGGTGTGAAGAGAATAATAAGTGAAATATTTCAATATTTTAGTTTTAGGGTGTCCCCTCGTAACTACCCTAATATTCATCAAATTGAAAAAATGCATAGTACATATAAGATTTGTTTTCTTATAAACAATTTTTATTGTATATTTTTTTCTATTAAGAGTCTAGCTCTATTTATAAAGGAAATATTTTAAGTTTTTTAGTACCAGTTTTAACCCACAAACACCCCCTAAGAAAGAAAATTTTGAGATACCATTCGTATATTTGAATCCTGGTTCTATTCTATTGTACAAAATTATGTTAAAATACGTCCATTCGTTTTTAAAACAGATATAATCTCCAATTTTATTAATTACTGTATTATTATAGCAATCTGTTTTTCTATTTTTGTTTCAATATTCCTAATTTATATTTGTATTCGATTATATTGTTATTTATTAACTATAATACAAATATAAGCTGTTCACTTTTGTAAGAACACACTAGATCTGGTTATTTTGGTTACTTTTATGGTGTGTTACTGACTTTAAATGTCAATTAAAAATATTCCTTACGCTGTAAAACCGACTTTAGGTTGATAAGGTTATGATCATTATAAATAAGATATCATTTTTCATTATGACATCTGTCAAATGCATCGACATTTTAAAAAAGTGACATTTTTTAATACCAACATGACATACAGCTTCAGAGGTGCAAACTATTGAAAACAAAATTCCCTCTTAGTTTGTTCTTACAAAAGTGAACCGCTTATACACATCACCTTAAATTTGATTAAATCACTATAAAATTTCTTAGGTTTTTATATAATTTATTCATAAAATGTCTTGAAATAAATATCTATTATGAAAATATTCAATAAAAATATTTATAAACATCTATATCAATTCTGTATGCTAGATTGAACTATGCATATTATCTGTCTCATTTTGTAATACGAAACTAACAGGGAAACTTCATTTTTTATGTTGTATATTTAAAATATCATCTTAGGGTGGTAATTCTGAAGTTACACCTTTCAAAATATTTGACAATGTCAATTATGACATTAAATTATATGTCAACTTACTAACACAAATTGTATAAAACACAAATTGACAAGTATTTGAAATATATTTTATACAACCAGAACAGAAAATATGAATAAGCGAAATAAGATGAAATAAATATTTGTATATAATTGAAAATATTAGACATGTCAATCACAAATTTGACATGTCAATTTGGTATCTGACATGTAGTTTTTGAGTGAATATAATCTCAGTATAATGAAACTTCACCAAAAATGTGAAAGCCAGATTTACAAGTTTACATGGTTTCAAAAAAGTATATTTACACCACAACAGTCACCAAAGTAACCAGATTTAGTTTCGTATTACAAATTGAGACAGATTATACGTGTGAGTATTCCCTCTCACGCTCTGATTGGTCAGAAGTTACGTGACAACCCTTACTTTAATAATCTTGAGTCCGGTGGTGTGTTGAAGCCGATTCGCACCGACTCGTTCGTGTTGGTAGTTAAAATGATTTTTCGAGCCAGTTGTTTATTGGAAACGGCTTGGGCGAGTTTTTTGTTAAACTTTAAGGTTGTACCAAGGGTGTGGCGAGTGAGGCACTCGCCCCACCTTAGCAGGCAATGAAAAGCACCAGAAAGCGCAAAAAGGGACACTAAAACTGAAATAAGGAGCTCAATTTTTTGTAGAATTTTTTTTCTTATTGATTTTCATAAAATCATTTTTTTCATATTTACATTTAAGAGTTTTTTTCATAATGAAATCACATAAAAAAGTTATAATAAGTATCACAGGACCAAACATTTCGGTTCCATTTTTAAAATAAATTTCGCTACTGAATATTTAATTCAACACCGTTATATTAGGTTAAGATTCTCTTGGCATTTGTAAAATTCTTGTTAAAATTCAACGTAGCAGCGCATGCGCGTGCAGTAAATATAGTCTCTCTACGAGGTAAGTTCGCACCTCGCGTTGACAAATATTGATATTAACGGTTACCTTAACAAATGCTCTTACAGAATAGCATTTTTGGGTAAAGGCGTTAGACATGGTGTTAAAATAAAAATATTAACCTGACGCTAATTTTAACGCATTTCTTACAGAATACACCCGATTAAGTTAGCAACACATATTTTCGTTGTTCCTCGGGTGAGTTCGGTCAAACGAAGTAATCTGATTGGTTTTTCGTTAAATTGGGATTTTCAAATGAGAATTAGAATACAGTTTTGATATTTTTAAACTCATTGTTTACTGTTATGTAACGGCTAAGAAATAATGATCGCACGGTATATTTCTTTCAGATCTATATTCACCATGGAACTTTCTAAAGGAATAGATCCATCCAAATAAATAGGGTTTATACATATATCCATGCATTGCATATACGTCCTCTTTTTAGCAATTTGGTTGTTTTTTTAATTTCTTTGGTTTCACCCACTAAAATAGTTCCATATTAGAAAATTAAAAAAAAAAAAAATGCGGACAACAGGAAACGATGCCGTCAGGCCTAATGAATACAAGCTAACGTTTAGCAGATCTTTTGGTTTTTTGTGGCTGCTTTTTGGTGATCGGTTAGTGCGCGTTTAATTTCTTTTGCCTACTGCTACAAAGTTGGTATTATTTGCGCGGTAAGTATCTACTAAAACACGATTTTAATATACTATAAATAATATTGATAGATGCAGCTTTTATCTCTTGATGAAACATGATGAATAAATAATAAATAACACACTTAGTAATATTCGACAAATTATTTTATTGCTGCAATAATGCCTGTATTTTCATCTTGTTATGCCATCTTCAGATGAATGAATATTATTACATGAAATATTGATAGAATTAACTATTACTTATAAATTGGTTTGAGAAAGGATTACGAAATAAAATTCACCATAGTCTTAAGAATGGGCGATTTAGACAGATTCAGTTGTTCGGTGATAAATTTATGCCCTGACCCAGTGGGAGCTCTTGAGTACGCGCTGCGGAGCTGCAGCTCTTACTTGAAAATAATTTTAAAAAAATCTTTTTTTGAACTCAAAATGCATTTTAACATAGTAACATAGTAATTATGCTTTTTTTAAATATATTTTGAACATAGAATGCTTTTTGTTTCATAAATATTTACAAGTTTCCTTTGAATAAGTCTACGTCGCGCTGCTTATATCCTAGCGTCAAGGAAAGTGCAAACGTAGGCTTGTAAAGGGGTAGCGGTGCGTAGGCAGTAGTGATAAACTGGTGGGGATCGGAGCTAGAATGTTGTTAGCGTCACAATAACAGTGATCACAGTACTATGAAATTATTGAATGTATTTATTTAAGTCGTAACTGAAATCACTATACCTATATTATCTCTAAAATTTTATTTTTTGGTAGGTATTAATAATTAGTATTTTCTAACTTTTTCTTTTTAATTTATATCTTAGTATCTTAGCTTAACAAATACGTTTCGAATTTTAGATTATAAAACAATAGGTTTAAAAAATGAATACTGTCAAATCATAATTGGAAATTCCATTTAATAGACGAACGTTAGAAGAAAGAAATGATATTAAAAAATTGGGGCGACACACACCAAATTTAAATATTTCGGGAAGTGCAAAAAGCTAAAATTATAATTATAAAAGGCAATTCAACAGATTCTTATATGATAAAACGTCGTGGTTAAACACCTAAACCTATCCTTGTATATTAATTTGCAGCTCTGAGTCCCAAAAAATCACGAGACGCCACTGCCCTGACCCTTTTGGATATTTAATTTCTAATGCCTCTAAGAAGTACATAGGTTTTCCGCTTTTATTTTCAAAATGTAAAATTTTTATATTTTCCTTCTTACTATGGTAACCCTTTACTATTAGATATTTGGCTAAATTCGACGATTTATTATATTTCCGCTCCCTTGAAATCTGACTTTAAAATTAAATTTTATTTACCCTATGTAATACGCATCACAATCATTACATTGGATTTTGTAAATTCATGAATGAGAAGTATTTGCTTTCTAATTTAGTTCTGTGGGTATTTTTATTAAAAAACCTGCTTTAACATTATTTTATTTTAATATGTTGGCCTTTTTAAAACTTTTGTTATTTATATATATATTCTTTATTCTCTAGGCCTTGCGGCGTTCAGGGTATTAACCATTACAAAAAATAAAACAATAAATCCAACAATAAATACATAACAATCCAATACAATTAACAATGTTTTTTCTTTTTTCTATCTTCTTGCTCCAATGTCCCTCTCCTTCTTCCTGTTCTTCTTCTGGTTTCCCTCTCCGATCTCCTTCCTTCTTGCTTCCAGTTCTCTCGCCCATCTTTGATTTATTTTATTTTATTTCATTCTCTTCCCTTCCAACCATTTCTTCACCCCTCCTCCTATCTCCCTTCCTTCCTTCCATATCTCCCCTTCTGCTTCCCACCGGGTCTCCTCCTTCTTTCCTTTACCCCTTCCTGTTATCCTTCCCCAATCTCCATCCTTCTTGCCTCTAATTCCCTCGCCCACCTCTCCCCCCTTCCATGTTCGTGCAACAGGTCTAATGTGCTCCCCGACCAGACTGTCATCTCTCTACACCTCTTCGCGAGGTGCTCTATATCCTTCCTCCTCCTCCCCGCACATCCTGCACATCTTTTCCTCCTGTTTGCTCCAATATCTATTTCCTCTCTCTTCATTCCCACATTTTAGCCTCGCAATCCTCCCTCCTGACCTTCCTCTTTCTCCCTTCAAGTAGCTTGGTACCCCTATACCTCCTTATATCTCCCTGCGCTCCTTGATTATATGTTGTTATTTATATAATTTATTCTTTCATAATTCTATCGCTTCGCTCTTTTCCCTTAGATATAACATTTTAAATAATTTAAGTCCAAATACTACTTCAATTTTAATTGCTGCTTTCTATACCAACTGCCCCCATAAAAATTTAATTTGCTTAGCTTAAATCATTGGTTTGTTCTAGTTTACAGGAAAGTATCAATTTGAATAAAATTAATTATTGAACAACATAAAGTCTTTTTGTATTTCAGCTATACCGTCACCAGAATTTCGGAAACAAGTATACAATGGAAAATATACCAAAGATAAAACATTAGAATTCACCGAGAAGATTGAACTAACCAACGAAATCGCTGCTTATAAACCAAAGTTCACATTAAAACCAGAAATAAAAGGTACGTATTATTAGATGTGTTCAAAAGTTTCGATTTTAAAAAAATTATTATTTTATTTTTATTTATTTATTTACTTATTCCATGAAGCAGAAGCCAAAGGCTTGTAGAGCTTCGATACAAGTACATTCATTTAGACATCGGTGTTACAAAAAGAGCGGAAATGTTCTCTTATTTTCTATGACCTGCTGCTCAGGCGCAGTTTGAATTGTTGAGCAAAAAATATTAGTTTGGAAGTAGTGTAATCGTCTATCTATTTTGGTATCTCAATCATATCTCCAAATCGCTGCATATCTAAAAAATTAAGCGACTTGAAACTGACAAAATATAATATTCAATTCCTTATTATCTTTTCAGGGCTGGAGGAGTACATTGCTTTGGATGAGAGTACAATGACTATTATCTTGAAAGATAAAAGTAAACCAATAGATGAAAACCTGATTAAAGGAATGAATAATATTATCCTTTTAGTTGAAGCCACAATTTCTGTTGATGGTAAAGATGAAACTGGAAAAACGGTCATTGATATTGCGATAGAGAGACAAGGTAAGATTTTCCTATTATTTTCTTAACTGCAACATAAACAATGGTGGTTATTGAAACCATTTCTTTTAGATGTGCCACCACCGACATTTATAAAAGACGTATACAACGGAAAATATACTAAAGACAAAACAATAGAGTTCCCCGAAAAGATTGAACTAACTAATAAAAACTCTGAGTACAAACCAAAGTTCACACTAAAACCAGAAGTACCAGGTAAATTTGGAAGTGTGATTAACAAATCACCATACAGTATTTCCTAATTTACAATAAAAATAACATCTTATATTTTCAGGACTAGAGGATTACATTGCTTTGGATGAGAGTACAATGACAATTATCTTGAAGGATAAAACTAAACCAATAGATGAAAATCTGATTAAGGGAATGAATAATATTATCCTTTTCGTTGAAGCCACAATTTCTGTTGATGATAAAGATGAAACTGGAAAGACAGTCATTGATATTGCGATAGAGAGACAAGGTAAGATTTTCCTATTCTTTTCTTAACTGCAACATAAACAATGATGGTTATTGAAACCATTTCTTTTAGATGTTCCACAACCGACATTTATAAAAGACGTATATAACGGAAAATATACTAAAGACAAAACAATAGAGTTCCCCGAAAAGATTCAACTAAGCAATGAAAACTCTGAGTACAAACCAAAGTTCACACTAAAACCAGAAGTACCAGGTAAATTAAGAAGTATTATTAAAAAACACCTTACACCATTTCCTAATTTAGTCAAAATATAACATCTGCATTATATTTTCAGGAGTGGAGGAGTACATTGCTTTGGATGAGAGTACAATGACAATTATCTTGAAGGATAAAACTAAACCAATAGATGAAAACCTGATTAAGGGAATGAATAATATTATCCTTTTAGTTGAAGCCACAATTTCTGTTGATGGTAAAGATGAAACTGGAAAAACGGTCATTGATATTGCGATAGAGAGACAAGGTAAGATTTTCCTATTATTTTCTTAACTGCAAAATAAACAATGGTGGTTATTGAAACCATTTCTTTTAGATGTGCCACCACCGACATTTATAAAAGACTTATACAACGGAAAATATACTAAAGACAAAACAATAGAGTTCCCCGAAAAGATTGAACTAACTAATAAAAACTCTGAGTACAAACCAAAGTTCACATTAAAACCAGAAGTACCAGGTAAATTAGGAAGTGTGATTAAAAAATCACCATACATTATTTCCAAATTTACAATAAAAATAACATCTTATATTTTCAGGACTAGAGGATTACATTGCTTTGGATGAGAGTACAATGACAATTATCTTGAAGGATAAAACTAAACCAATAGATGAAAACCTGATTAAGGGAATGAATAATATTATCCTTTTCGTTGAAGCTACAATTTCTGTTGAGGGTAAAGATGCAACTGGAAAAACGGTCATTGATATTGCGATAGAGAGACAAGGTAAGATTTTCCTATTCTTTTCTTAACTGCAATATAAACAATGGTGGTTATTTAAACCATTTCTTTTAGATGTTCCACCACCGACATTTATAAAAGACGTATATAACGGCAAATATACTAAAGACAAAATAATAGATTTCCCCGAAAAGATTCAACTAAGTAATGAAAACTCTGAGTACAAACCAAAGTTCACACTAAAACCAGAAGTACCAGGTAAATTAAGAAGTATTAGTAAAAAAGCACCTTACACCATTTCCTAATTTACAAAAAATATAACATCTGCATTATATTTTCAGGACTGGAGGAGTACATTGCTTTGGATGAGAGTACAATGACAATTATCTTGAAGGATAAAACTAAACCAATAGATGAAAACCTGATTAAAGGAATGAATAATATTATCCTTTTCGTTGAAGCCACAATTTCTGTTGATGATAAAGATGAAACTGGAAAGACAGTCATTGATATTGCGATAGAGAGACAAGGTAAGATTTTTCTATTTTTTTCTTAACTGCAACATAAACAATGATGGTTATTAAAACCATTTCTTTTAGATGTTCCACCACCGACATTTAAAAAAGACGTATATAACGGAAAATATACTAAAGACAAAACAATAGAGTTCCCCGAAAAGATTCAACTAAGCAATGAAAACTCTGAGTACAAACCAAAGTTCACACTAAAACCAGAAGTACCAGGTAAATTAAGAAGTATTATTAAATAAGCACCTTACACAATTTCCTAATTTACAAAAAATATAACATCTGCATTATATTTTCAGGACTGGAGCAGTACATTGCTTTGGATGAGAGTACAATGACAATTATCTTGAAGGATAAAACTAAACCAATAGATGAAAACCTGATTAAAGGAATGAATAATATTATCCTTTTCGTTGAAGCCACAATTTCTGTTGATGATAAAGATGAAACTGGAAAGACAGTCATTGATATTGCGATAGAGAGACAAGGTAAGATTTCTCTATTCTTTTCTTAACTGCAACATAAACAATGATGGTTATTGAAACCATTTGTTTTAGATGTTCCACCACCGACATTTAAAAAAGACGTATATAACGGAAAATATACTAAAGACAAAACAATAGAGTTCCCCGAAAAGATTCAACTAAGTAATGAAAACTCTGAGTACAAACCAAAGTTCACACTAAAACCAGAAGTACCAGGTAAATTAAGAAGTATTAGTAAAAAAGCACCTTACACCATTTCCTAATTTACAAAAAATATAACATCTGCATTATATTTTCAGGACTGGAGGAGTACATTGCTTTGGATGAGAGTACAATGACAATTATCTTGAAGGATAAAACTAAACCAATAGATGAAAACCTGATTAAAGGAATGAATAATATTATCCTTTTCGTTGAAGCCACAATTTCTGTTGATGATAAAGATGAAACTGGAAAGACAGTCATTGATATTGCGATAGAGAGACAAGGTAAGATTTTTCTATTTTTTTCTTAACTGCAACATAAACAATGATGGTTATTAAAACCATTTCTTTTAGATGTTCCACCACCGACATTTAAAAAAGACGTATATAACGGAAAATATACTAAAGACAAAACAATAGAGTTCCCCGAAAAGATTCAACTAAGTAATGAAAACTCTGAGTACAAACCAAAATTCACACTAAATCCAGAAGTACCAGGTAAATTAAGAAGTATTATTAAAAAAGCACCTTACACCATTTCCTAATTTACAAAAAATATAACATCTGCATTATATTTTCAGGACTGGAGGAGTACATTGCTTTGGATGAGAGTACAATGACAATTATCTTGAAGGATAAAACTAAACCAATAGATGAAAACCTGATTAAAGGAATGAATAATATTATCCTTTTCGTTGAAGCCACAATTTCTGTTGATGATAAAGATGAAACTGGAAAGACAGTCATTGATATTGCGATAGAGAGACAAGGTAAGATCTTCTTATTCTTTTTTTTTTAAGAAAAGGTAATGCAATAAATACCGGTTCATTTGGCAAATAGTTGATGAGAGCAGCCTTTTATGTGGATCAAAACGTGAAAAACAGAAACATCATATTTAAATTTAGAAATTAACCAGAAATAATAGAAATATTCTTTCAATCAAAATTGATAAACAAATTTCTTGCAGACGCAGATGCGCCAGGGTTTAAACAGGAAGTTTATAATGGAAAATATACTAAAGACAAAAAATTGGAATTCCCTGACAAGATTGGACTAACCAATGACAACCCTGAGTACAAACCAGTTTTCGCACTAAAACCCGAAACACCAGGTAAATTATAAATAAGCAAATTAAAAATTACTTTAAAAAATAACATTGTAAAATTATTTCAGGACTGGAGAAGTATCTTAATTTAGATGAAGCTACAATGACTATTGTTTTAAAAGATGGCAAACCTATAGATGAAGACCTGATTAAAGGAAAGAACAATATCATCCTTGTGTTGGAAGCCACAATATCCATTAATGGAAAAAATGAAATTGGAAAAACTACTATTAACATTGCAATAGAAAGAAAAGGTAATATTTTGGCATTTATAATGAAAATCCTCAAACAAATTTCTTCTGAGCGTCTTCAAGGGCGTCTACCTTGAGCCTGAGCTTAAAAAGACAAAATTCCTACTTCAAAATTATTTTTATTTTATTTATTTATTTAGTAAAGGACACCACTGACAATTTGCCTTTGTTTGTGCCCATACACATATACATACATAGGTAGGTACGTCATTTGTACAATTAACATACATTTCGTTATTTACATTTATGGTATTGCACTCAGAAATACATACAAAAAAAGAAAACAATTAAGAAAATGGTACATTTAGCCTAAATTAAGAACATAAAATAACCATACGAATAACATCCATTATATTCGTATTCATCAATACTTTCAGATAGTAATGCAGATAGTTTAAGAAAATAACGTCTCTAACAATCTGTGAATATCTTTGCCCAAATATATCCAGTGATCTGTCTCTAGAAAGAAACATGTTGCACAAAGAAGGCAGTCGATACAGTGGACTCATTCGACTGTGTTCAGTGTTCCTTCTTTTACAATCAAAAAGTCTGTCCCTCATTCTATATTCCCGGGATGGCACATTAATATAAATACAAGACAGGATATCAGAACAATCGACAAGATTGTTAAGTAATTTATACAGGAAGATCATCGAAACCATATCTCTCCTCCTGGCCAGCGTTTTCCAGTCATATGAAGTTAGGATTTCAGCCGATGGTTTGAGTCTGGGATATGTTCCTGTTAATTTTAATTCAACAACACGGAAATACCTGGTTTGGACAATCACAATGCGCTTTATATAAAGTGCGTGAAAAGGAGACCACACTGCAAACGCGTATTCTAGAGTAGGACGTACATGAGAATTTAATAGTGCTGCATGCTACTTATGATTCTACCGGACGAAAGTTCTTTGTTACACGCAAAATAAAACCCATACTTTTAAATGCTTTAATTATTATATATACATTACTTTATTTATATTTATACTTAATAATACAGTGTAGAGTCTACACTCTGTGCTCGACATTGGAAAGAGTGAATTTTAGCACACTGGAGTAGCTATTGTATTTTGGAACAGTCAATTAATTGGCTCAAATTATCTACACTCATATGCCAATTAATAATGAATTACAAAAAATTATTCTCTCAATGTAGTCTAAAATTGTTAAACAAATTTCTTGCAGACGCAGATGTACCAGAGTTTACAAAGGAAGTATACAATGGCCAATATACTAAAGACAAGAAATTAGAATTCCTTAAAAAGATTGAACTAACTAATGAGAACTCTGAGTACAAACCAGTTTTTGCACTAAAGCCAGAAATTGCAGGTGAATGTTAAATAAACAACCTTAAATTTAAAACAATTACTTAATAATAAAATAATATCTTTAAAATTATTTCAGGACTAGAGCAATACCTTACTTTGGATGAAAATACAATGACTATTATTTTAATAGATGACAAACCTATAGATGAAGACCTGATTAAAGGAATAAACAATATCATCCTTGTATTGGAAGCCACAATTTCCATTAATGGAAAAGATGAAACTGGAAAAACTACTATTAATATTGCAATAGAAAGAAAAGGTTATACAGTTCATTCCGATTAATTGGTCCACTGATTAATCAGTACAGCTCTTTATATGAAGCAAAACGTTAAGAATAAAAATATATTTACCTGTTTAATTTGAATAGTGATGGGTGTTATTATATGAGGCGTTGTCAATGAAAAGTGACTGAAAGTGATCTATATAGTAGAGCAACTTTCTTAGTTCATACGTTCTAATTGTAATTCGGTTCAACAGATCGCATTAGACTCAACTTTCTTTTAGTTGTCATTGAGAAGAATTCAAGTAAATATCGTTGCAATCTTCCCACAACAAACTTGCATGACCGTGTTTAATCTAGCACTTCCTAGAAATGTTCGAAAAAGTGTCATTTTCTTTTATTTATGTGATCATTCAGTTATTTCCTTTGAAAATTTTATTTTTATATTTAGCACTCCTTAGATTTTAGCACTCCCGTCCCTTTCACTGTCAGCGCCTCAAATATTAGCCACGTAGTTGTGGTTGCACAACAGTTATATCAGTTTGAACAAAATTTTGAGGGCCGCCGTATAGGTTTCAGCCCTCCCGTGTGTATTCTTATATAATAAGACTAGTTCTCTACTAGAATCTGGGGCGCAAAGAGCGGCCTAGTGGTGGCGCTAGTGGGGAGTCCGAGGAGCCCGCCCCCAAAACTGCTTTGGCCCTTAGTACCCCCCCCCCATAAATGTTTGGAGAAAATTTTATTAAGCATGCAGCAAGGACTTTTCTTTAGGCCATCACTTTAGAAGTGAAGGCCTTTTTTTGTTTTTAGGTCATCTCCTGCAGAACAGGCGCGAGAGTCTGTGGCGCCTGTAGGCCAAAATTAATTCAACGCCCCTAGGTAGGGCGTAACTAGTTTTTTTCGAGCATGTGAAATGAGGACCTAAAAAAAAGGTCCTTACTTCTAAATTTCATGTGAAGATCAAGAAAAAAATTCCTTACTTCTAAATTTCAAGTGAAGACCTAAAAAAAGGTCCTTACTTCTAAAATTACATTTCACTGAATTACTTTTCCATTCATTTGGCATTTGGCGCCCTTTTGAATCTCACGTCAGCGCCCCCCTCGCAGCGGCGCCCGCTTGCACCGCATGTCTTGCACGCCCGCTTCCGCCGGCTCAGATCTCCTGTATTTTAAAAGTGAGGACCTTTTTTGTGTCATTATTTGTATTTTATAAATGAGCCTTTTTCTATCATCAAGTTTAGAATCACTTGTATTTTCATATAATTTTCATTTGTAATGTGTATCAATAACGATAAAAAATGATGCTCTCCTCAAATATTTCCTGCCCCCCCCCCAGATTTTAAAAGCTAACGCCGCCACTTGAGCGGCCCCAGGCCTCGGTAAAACAATATTTTGTATTCCGTAATAATTCGTATACCGCAATCCGCATTCGTATTTATGATTCACGGTAAGTTCATCGAAAATCAATTCATCGAAAATCAATTCATCGAATATCAATTCATCGAAAATCAATTCATCGAAAATCAATTCATCGAAAATCAATTCATCGAAAATCAATTCATCGAATGATCAATTCATCGAATGATCAATTCATCGAAAAAAAATATTTTGTAAATATTTGAGAGGAATGCCGAGGGGTTCGGAAAGCCAAAAAAGCAGTGGTCAATAAAAGTTGACAGACTACACTTATTAAATAACTATCATACTTGGTCTATTAATAATTTTTAAATTTTCCATTCTGAAAATATGCCAGGTAAAAGATACCTGTTGGATTATTTTGAAATCGAACAGGGCTCCTTAGATCAGAAAAACCCGGTTAATGGGATCATAAATGTACTTAATACACCCATTCTTAAAGGATTATAAAAATGGTATTTCCCCATCTGTTAAGTCTTAAGGGTTTTGTGTTATGTACATAGTTTTACTATTCATTTTTACTATACCACACATTGTTCAATGTACGGTGACTCTAAACAGGTGGCATTGTTATGTTAGTGTGAGTTTGTTTTGTCATTAAACTAGATGACGGGTAGCTCGCTTCGCTCGGCTTCTTCTAACCAAACCCTTACTAACCTAACCTAACCTAAGATAGTGTTTTGACATTAAACTAGAAGATGGGTAGCTCGCTTCGCTCGGCTTCTTCTAACAAAACCCTTACTAACCTAACCTAACCTAAAATAGTGCTTTGCACTTAAACTAGAAGATGGGTAACTCGCTCCGCTCGGTTTTAGACTTTTACTAACTAAACCTAACCTAATTACCTTATTTTTAGGCGCATAGTACTTTATTTTCCCCCATATTAGCCCAATTAAAATGCGTATCATTGTGTATGAATTTATAAATATTATTTGCGTGCAATTGCCCATAACCTGTCTTATTAAACCTTAAAAACAAAACATTTATTTCTTTTATTATATAAGTTTTCTTATTATATTTCTTTATTTATATTCAAACACTATGTCACTTTATTTACCTTTTTTTAAACCATATAAAAAAAATTACGCAATTATTTCTTAGTCTGTCTACTTTTATTGACCACTGCTCTTTTGACTTTCCGATCCCCTCGGCATTCCTCTCAAATATTTACAAAATATTTTTTTTCGATGAATTGATCATTCGATGAATTGATCATTCGATGAATTGATTTTCGATTAATTGATTTTCGATGAATTGATTTTCGATGAATTGATTTTCGATGAATTGATTTTCGATGAATTGATTTTCGATGAATTGATATTCGATGAATTGATTTTCGATGAACTCGTCGGTTACCGTATTTATATCCAAGAATGTTATTTTTTCTGGTTCAGAATACCCCTACGCCTGAACAGTTATTGAATAGGGGGCAAAAATTCGATGTTGAAAAACCAAAAATCGTACTCGAATGCGGGGCACCTCAAAATCTCGGCCTACGAATGCCTTGCATCTTTTCTGTGGTCGATCCTGGCCTCAAATACCTAGCAGCCGCCCAGAAGGTTGCCCTGCAGCATGGATGTGTTTTTCATCTTGTGTAATTTTATTATGAAATAAAAATTCCTAATCCAAAATGTCTTTTCCTTTAACTGTATGCAAAAAAAATTAAAATGTGTTTTAAAGCTCATTAAAATAACAATTGTTTATTGGAACAGCCGTTTAATTTGGCAAAATAATTACATCAGATATGTTCCAACTAACCAACGCCTATTGAAAACTATGCTCCCAATGGTGATCAAAATTGATAAATATATTTCTTGCAGACGCCCTTGAACCAGAGTTTAAAAAAGAAATATACAGTGGCAAATATACTAAAGACAAGAAATTAGAATTTCCTGACAAGATCGAACTAACTAATGAGAACCCTGAGTACAAACCAGTTTTTACACTAAAAGCAGGAACAACAGGTAAATATTACTACACAATCATAAAATTACTTAATAAAAAACTATTTGTAAAATTATTTCAGGACTGGATAAGTATCTTACTTTGGATGAAGCTACAATGACTATTGTTTTAAAAGATGGTAATCCTATAGATGAAGAGCTGATTAAAGAGAAGAACAACATTATCCTTGTATTGGAAGCCAAAATTTCCATTAACGGAAAAGATTTAACAGGAAAAACTACTGTTAACATTGAAATAGAAAGAAAAGGTAATGTAAATCCGGTTAATTTTGCCAAAAATTAATCAGAACAGCTATTTATATGGAGCAAACGTGAAAAAAGTAAGAACTATGTTTCTGAAAAAAAAAAGAAGCCATTTATTTCATTTTAATTAACTGAAGATTTGAACACGAAGCAAATGCAGGAAAAACCGCTGGGATTTTTTAAATTTAAATTTATGTCCAAATTATTAAATTTTGTTTAAGAAATTAAATGGAAGCTCTTAGTACTCAAATAACGAATAAAAAACAGTTGATTATGATGTGATTATAAAAAAAAAATCCTAGACATCCAGCATTTTGTTGGCTTCTTACACTTATTTAATACCTACAAAATCCTGAAATGTGTGAAAATTCACATTTCACATAATTTTTGTTTGTTAGAAATCTGAATAAAGGGAGTATAAGTATTGATTTTATCTTGCGTGCCATCATTTATATTGGTATAATAATATTTTAAATAATCTAGGCAACCGGAATAGTATATTGTGCAACTATCGCGGAATCCCATATATTCCGCACGAAAATGAAGTTTGCAAACGAGCCGCAGGCGAATGAAGCAAATCATTCGAGTGCGGAATATGTATTCTGCGCGTGTTGCTCACTATGCTTTTCCTCCGATTACCATTTTTCAATAAATAAATAATCAAGAAAATACAATATAAATATGGTTAACAACCATTAATACGCGCGCAGCCAGTACGGGAATGAAAATTCTCGGAAACTGCACATGCGCATTGCTGTGAATTTATTCTTTCCCGCACAACACACATTCGCATTGTGGCGCATTTATCATTCCCGCACCGCCTGCGCGCGCTTGAGTATAACATGCGAAATTAAACAAATTTCCTGTCAACTAACAATATCGAAATGAGACAGTTCCATAGTAGTCTTAGGAAAAATGATTTGTCCGGATTTAACGTTTTTAGATTAGAGTTTTTATTCCCGCCCTCCTAAATTGTAATCAAAATAGATAAATAAATTTCTTGCAGACGCAGATGTGCCAAAGTTTAAACAGGAAGTATACAACGGCAAATATACTAAAGACCAGAAATTGGAATTCCCTGACAAGATTGAACTAATCAATGACAACCCTGAGACGAAACCAGTTTTCACACTAAAACCAGAAATAGCAGGTAAATATTATTTCACAAGCATAAAATTTCTTAATAAAAAATATTTGTAAAATTGTTTCAGGACTGGAAAATTATATTATTTTGGATGAAACTACAATGACTATTGTTTTAAAAGATGGCAAACCTATAGATGAAACTCTGATTAAAGGGAAGAGCAATATTATCCTTGTTTTGGAAGCCACAATTTCCATCAATGGAAAAGATATAACAGGAAAAACTACTATTAACATTGCAATAGAAAGAAAAGGTAATACAATAAATTCTGGTTAGTTGGAAAACCTATTGCAGTCATTTATATTGAGCAAAACGTGAATAGTAGAAACAAATTGTATTTAGCTTGCATTTTCTTTCACTTATTTGGGTCAACTAGCTGACTAAATGGGACAGTAGGTGCTTTTAAAAATCGTCCTGTATCGTAGGTGTGATTTTACCGCACGCAATTTTATTCTGTAAACTAAATATATCTTGCATGTTATGTGCACCGATATTGTGCACATAACTCTGGGGTCGACTTAGCCTAAAGTATTTAATACTTATAAATGAGTACTTGTTCATTAATTGGCTCAAATTATCTACACTCACGTGCCAATTAATAATGAACTACAAAAAAATATTCTCTTCTAAAATAACAATTATTTATTGGTACAGCCGTTTAATTTGGCAAAACAATTACATCAAATATGGTCCAATTAACCAACGCTTATTGAAAACTATGCTCCCAATGGTGATCAAAATTGATAAATATATTTCTTGCAGACGCCCTGGAACCAGAGTTTAAAAAAGAAGTATACAGTGGCAAATATACTAAAGACAAGAAATTAGAATTTCCTGACAAGATCGAACTAACCAATGAGAACCCTGAGTACAAACCAGTTTTCACACTAAAAGCAGGAACAACAGGTAAATATTACTACACAATCATAAAATTACTTAATAAAAAAATATTTGTAAAATTATTTCAGAACTGGATAAGTATCTTGCTTTGGATGAAGCTACAATGAGTATTATTTTAAAAGATGGCAATCCTATAGATGAAGAGCTGATTAAAGGGAAGAACAACATTATCCTTGTATTGGAAGCCAAAATTTCCATTAACGGAAAAGATTTAAAAGTAAAAACTACTGTTAACATTGAAATAGAAAGAAAAGGTAATATAAAACCGGTTAATTTGGCCAATAATTATTCAGCTTTTTATATGGACCAAAACGTGAAAAATAAAACCATCATAATAAATTTGCTCAATTAACTAAAAATTGTTCCAGTTGAGGAGGGTCGTAACTAAAACCGATATAACTGTTTTTACTACTGCCATCTTTTGTTTTTTAATCGTGAATTTTCCTTGAAATATACATGATACCGTAAACAGACCTGATAAAAACACAGTTGAATAAAGCTTTTAAAAACGTTTGAAGGAACAATATCATCCTTGTATTGGAAGCTACAATAGACCATATTAGTAACTACGTCACAAATTGGGATTCAGTGCTGCCGTCTCGCGGTTGGATTCCTTTTATTTGAATTTTCTATAATATAAAGTATCTTGACTGTATATATTAGTACATATTTATCAAAAATACATATTTTATGCTCCAAAATTGAAAATATTTATAAAATTAGGGTAACAAAAGTAATGTCCCATGTATTTTAAACTTCAAAAGGACTCAGCTCTCAGATGGCAGCACATGTATGTGACGACACACTAATATGGTCTATTTCCATTAATGGAAAAAATGAAAAAAAAACTGGACAAACTACTATTAATATTGCTATAGAAGGGAAAGGTAATATAGTTAATTTGGGTTAATACTGATTAATCAAGGCTTTAATTTATATGAAGCAAAAGGTAAAAAATTTAATTGTATTATCTAGAATTTTTACCTTGTGAACATAATGGAGCACGATACAAAAGGGCGTTTGTCGTATTCTGTAAAATTTGAGGAATCTGACGAATTTAAACTGTAGCAGTTTTTCTTCTTCTTTAATAAATGGATTTTAGGTCTTCCCTGCATAGAACCCCACCTTTTGTAGAGAACTGTCCAGTCTACAATTTTTATAATAACCTCAATTGTCATCCGACTAATCAAGAGCAAGATATCCGCGAAAAAAAAAAACTATTTTCGTGACTTTCGCGACTTTTGATCTTGAACAACTTCCGAAGCGAACATGATACCGATGGAGACTTTTACACGTTACTTATAATGCCTAAATAAAGGTACGTGCAAAAATGCAGCTAGATGGGAATTCTTCTGAAGGAAAGTCCTTATGGTCAGTGCCGGCACCACAATGGATGCAAAGGATGTCTCACATCTGAGCGCCATCGCAACGAACGATTGACTGACGAGCTAAAAAAAAGTCCTAATTTTTTCTACACAAAGAATTTAAAAAGTTTTAAAAATGGGACGTCTTTTTTATTTTTACCTCGGGGCGCCAGGTACCTGTTTGCATAAACCTAACTCTTATTCGTATCTCTTGAGTGACGTATAAAACTTAGAATTCAGTTGCATAAAGTCAGTGAATTAAGTATCATTTTCATGGTGTAGTCACAGGCGCAACATGGGTGAGAGGCGTGGTGTTATATTTGAAAGTTCGAATTTCATGGTGGCGTTATAGGCATGATAACCTAAAAGTTTATACAAGTATTCGGAGTAAATGGTTATTCAGTTTCATTAAATATGTCATAAAATCGAAGGAGATGTCTAGTTCTTTTATATACAGATTTAGACTTACTGCTACATTAAGAAAAGCGATGGTGGGTACGTCCCATATATACATAGAAACAGAAGGCAACAGGGAGATTATTTTAATTTGTTGCAAGAAATGAGACCCAAAAAACACAGACAGTTACTTCAATTACAAGAAAAGAATTTAATACACAATCTTTTTTACTTGGCATCACAGTTTAGAATGAAGATTCTGTTGGCCCCTGCTTGGGGGTGTATTACTAGTATAACCACTGCATGACATTTCTGCAGACCAGATATTTGAAACCGAATCCATAATAATAAACTTTATGACTGCCGACAACATTGTAAAAATCGCTATTTCGCTACATCAATTAACGTTTTTTTTTATTTATTTTTTTTTTTAGGAAATTAATATAAGTGTCTCGCTAAACATCTTACCATTCCGAAAAAATATATCTGTTTCTATGGTTTCGACGGTGCGGCCAGCGCTAGAGTTGAAATTTCTGCACTTGCGACACCACGCATGTAAAACCGCGCCTGCGACATCATGGTATGGGTTTTTTTAAAATAGAGCGATCCTATTGGTTGAATTTCCAACACCCACATGAAAATGATACATAAGTTCAAATCAATTCCTGCTATATATCGATGGTGATTTGCTAATATGTATGCGTATCTAGAACCTCCGCGACTGGCCTTAGGGGCGGAAAATATTGGCAAATAGGGGCGGGAGAACAAACAATATTCTGGTCGACTTTCTTTAAAAAAAAAACTTGTGGTCTTTTTTTTAGAGAACAAACGAATTTCTTGGCGACTTCTTTTTTTTTAGAACAAACAAATTTCTGGTCAACATTTTTTTTTTTTAGAGAACAAACAAATTTCTGCTCAACTTTTTTTTTTTTAGAGAACTAACAAATTTTTCGTCAACTTCCTTTTTTTAAGGGCGCCGAAACAATCTTTGCATCGGGGCGCCATAACCCCTAGAGCCGGCACTGCTTATGGTATTGGGCGATTAAGATAATTTTCAGAAAATGTCCATTGTTAACTCAAGCCAGAAAGATATGGAGACATAAGAAGGAGACATATGTTCAGCAGTGAATGAATTCTTTTGGTAGATGGTGATAATTATGATGAAGAAATATTTATTTGACTTTTTCACTTTGTTTTATTTCGTGTTTAAATAAAAGATTATATAAGTAACAGTATGTATGATATTAACCTTATTACAATTATTATGATTTTGACAGAAAATTGTATTCTACAAACGACTTACAGTTGTCTAGCTACATATGTAATTGTATCAATATTTGAAAATATTATAATGATTATTGTTAATTTTTTTCTTTTTTAGATACATGCGGAAGCACAACCACAGAAATGTCCACAACAACTAACGGTAAGTTATTTTATATGATCATTTTCTCTATAATCTATGGGATTCTGAAAGATAGCGTTAAGTCACGATAAGGGTTAACGTTAAGTCAAGCCGTTTTGTAGAACTGTGATTCTGAACGAAAGATAAGGTGCACATTAAAGTAACAAAACTTTAAGAAAATCACTAAAAATCTGAAGAATCGGGTGCATACATTCAAAAAAATACCTGGGAGTGGGGATAAAAATTCAGGTGGTGGTGAGCGGCAGAAATTCAAAATATCATTTAGGAACGGGGGCAGGCAAATATGTAGTGTAGGCCAGCGGTTTCTAAAGTGGGGTCGCGTCCCCCTGGCGGGGGGCGTGCAAGATTCACCAAGGGGTCTCGGGTTTATTGCAAATATGTAATTTTTTTTCGATCGTTTATTGTCGAATATAATGATAATTTTGAACTAACAACTAATGAACAGGAAAAATGAATAGAATTTTCTTGTGATACGTCGCTGAAAGATCAATTCAATCCTAATAATCCGGGGAAATTCTGGTTGGAAGTAAGCAAAGAATATCCCGCCGTATCATCAAAACCTATAAAAAATCTTTTGCCTTTTGTGACCTCATATATGTGCGTAACAGTATTTTCCACATTTGCTGTTATTAAAACAAAATATCGAGCACGATTAATAGTGGAAAATGAAACAAGAGTAGCTCTTTCTTCATATGAACCGCGTTTTAACGAATGTGCGAAGAAACAAGCCCATACTTCACATAAAAATTGATTCATTTTTATTGTATTTTGTATTATATTTAATATTAATATAATTTATTTTTATACAATTTTCGTGATATATGTTGTGAGAATAAATATTTAGGAATTAGAGAAATTATTTGCATTACATATTTGTACTGCTTTTGTGATTATTATTTCAATAAAGACATTATTTACAAATTGTTTATAAATTTCCTAAATAGGAGGCGCCAGAGATGGGATTTTTTTATAAAGGGGGCGTTAGTGAACAAAGTTTGGAAACCGCTGGTGTAGGCAATTAAAAAAATATTTTCGAGCCTAATGCGGTCCGCAATTCTTATATTAACACTCCTGTAACAGAGTAATAATTATATGACAAAAATTATATAAATTAATAAAATTGTAAATTATATAGGAATGTAAAACGCTTTCTTACGGCATTATCTAAATTTAACTACAAAATAAAACAATTTGCTATTATAACACGGCCGTCCTGCTTCTGCCACGTCCTCGCGGCATTTTCGTAAGTCTAAAACTGCAAAATAAACATTCCACTGCGCCCGTAACCGGTTGCCTAGGGTCACCTAATGGTAAACCTGCCCTGGGTATGGTCAAAAATCCTTAGATCGTTTTTATTGAGTGTCTGTTTTTTCGTATAAAATATCAAATACTAAAATTCCACATTTAAAAAATAAAATTATACAAGGTGTCTCAAAAGAAATTTTATATTTAGTGGATCGATTAAAAAAAAAGTAAGCCGTATATAGAAAAAATGTTTATTAATTATTAAAATACACTTTTTGGGGATTTATTTCTTAAAAATAATGTCGTCTAAATGTAGACCCTCGCGTTCTCGGCACTCATTTAATCGAACAGTAAAATTACTTATGACATCTCGGCAGGTGGATTCAGGGATGGCTGCCATTTCGTGACGGATATTTTCTTTCAAATGCGCCAGTGAAGTCGGTTTATTGGCGTAAACTTTAGATTTAAGATAACCCCATAGGAAAAAGTCCATAGGGGTTAAATCTGAACTGCGTGGAGGCCAATTTATGTCACCTCTCCGGGAGATCAATTTGCCTGAGAAAATTTCACGAACACGTGGCAGAGACATATTGGACGTGTGTGAAGTTGCTCCGCCCTGTTGGAACCATGTTCTTTGGTTATAGCCAGGAAAGTTTTGCAGTTCAGGTACCAAGAAGTTGTCTAACATCTCCACATAACGCTCTGAATTCACTGTAATTGCACGCCCCCTTTCGTCTTCAAAAAAGTAAGGGCTGATAATTCCTCGCGCCGACATCGCAGCCCATACGGTCATTTTAGGCGAATGTAGGTGTTTCTGATGTTTGCGTTTCGGATTCGTTGCACTCCAGTAGCGGCAGTTCTGCTTATTTACGTGGCCATTAAGATGAAAATGAGCTTCATCCGAAAACAAAATGTTGGTAAACGTTGAAAATCGCTCAATCACCTGATTTACGAAATTAAGCCTCTGACTGGCATCTTGGGGCTTTAATTCTTGCACCAATTGAATTTTATAGGGGTGCAGCTTTAGGTCTTTGTGCATAATGCGATGTAATGATGATCTATGCACATTTAAAGCACTTGCGCGCTTCCGAATTGAAAGGTTCGGGTCGTCACGAACAGACTGATTAACATTCTCCACGTTTTCTACCGTTCTTGATGACCTAGGTCGCCCGGATTTTGATTTATCCAGCGTTGTACCAGTCTCTTCAAACTTTTTAACCCAATGTCGAATGAGAGGAATGCTTGGCGCATCATTTAAGTGGCGAAAACCTCGAATACTGCAGAATTTTCTACGCCCTACAGTCGCCGAATCACCGTTTTTGTAAAACTCTCGCACGCATAACGCGCGGTCTGCTTCCGAGAAACGCTCCATAGCGACTGAATTCCCAAGAGCCAGGCTACCGATTGACATAACCCCCGCGCCCCTCGGATACGTTGCGTTCACGCAGTAAGCTAAATAAATATAAAATTTCTTTTGAGACACCTTGTAATACGATGGTTATCATTTATGTTTTTACAAACGACCCCTAGATGGCAATATTGAAATGTGTCATTACTATATTCGTAAAATTTGACAATTGTTATTGTGATACTAGTGGCAGCTTATAAATTGACCGAGTAGTTTGTTAACAGTGAGCGTTTAAAAAAACAAATTTGTGAAAAAATGGATATTACTCGTGAAGGTTTTCGTTGGATGATTTTTTACGATTTTAATAAAGACCTAACTCAACAACTATGCATAGATTCGCTTCGTTCAACTTTTTGTAATGAAGCACCATCAGAAAAGAATGTTTACAATTGGTTTGCAGACTGACGTCGTGGTCGTGCGTCCATCAGTGATGAATCTCGTGTAAGTCGACCAAAATCGGTTGTAATTCAAAAAAACATCGATGCTGTGCGCAAAATGATTGAAGAAGATCGGCATGTGACTTACCGTGAGATAGAGGCATCCTTTGGCATATCGCAGACTGCAATACATTCGATTTTGAATGAATATTTAGCTGTGAAAAAAAAATCTGTTCCCGATGGATTCCGCATAATTTGACCAAAGCTCATAAAAAAGCTCGTGTTGATTAGTGTAAAGGAATGCTAAAAAAAATCAACCTAGGCACTGCAAAATCGGTATATAATATCGTTACAGGTGACGAAACTTGGATTTATTCATATGAACTGGAAACTAAGCAACAATCCACTGTTTGGGTCTTCCAAGATGAACCAAAACTAAAAGTTGTTCATTCACGAAGCAAATGATCGCTTGTTTCTTCGGTTGTACTGGACATATCGCTCCTTTAGAGGATCGAAGAACAGTTAATGCTGAATGGTTAACAACAATTTGTTTGCCAGAAGTCATCGAGAAAATCAGGAAAAACAACCAAAAACATCACATCATTCTACATGATGAAAATGCTAGCTCCCACGCAGCACGTCAAACAATTGATAATTTGAAAGAGAAAAACAACGAATTAATGTCTCATTGCCCGTATTCACCTGATTTATCCCCTAATAACTTTTTTGTTCCCTAATGTCAAACAAAAAATGCGTGAACAGCGATTTTCATCACCGCAAGAAGTTGTTGATGCCTTCGATAACCATGTTTATGAGTTACCAACCTCAGAGTGGAAAAAATGTTTCGAGAATTGGTTTGAACGCATGCAAAAGTGTATAAATCTTAAAGACGAATATTTTGAAAAGCAATAAACCAGTTTGTTCAATTTTTTTCTTTCTTAATTTTTGTAAAAACTTAAAAGGTAGCCCTCGTAAATGTAGAGTTCACACTTAACAACTATTTTTCTGTTGACAGGTCAAACTGAGAGTTCTACATCAAACACAACACCTAATGACTGCCCGACTGTAGGTAAGAAATGCATATTTCCTAAAAACACAAATATTAGTAGTCAGTGCTTCATTATTTACGGTAAAGTACGACTTTTAATAGCTAAAATGGTTAGCGCCATAAAAACTTTATTAATAGTTATTATATTATTAATGACAAATTATTTTACATTTAAATTATTACCTTCGAAATATCGTGTTTCTGTGACTACAGGTCGCTACCAACATCGTTTGCCTTTCTGTAACCATACTTTCTGGGTACTTTTTTGAATCGCTTTTAGATAAGTTTCCATTTATTTATTATGTCAATCATTTAAAAACTGCGTCTTTTACAAAAAAATTGATGTGAAGTGTGAATTTTCACACATTTCAGGGTTTTGCAGGTATTCAATAACTGAATGATGATTATTTGGGATGCCAAAACAAATTTTATGTCAAAATATATTTTTATGAATTTTAATTCGAATGCCTAATACCATTATTTAAGTTTCTAAATATGTGCAGTATTTTTTTTACATAGCAAGGTTCATTAAGATTTTGAAAATTGCGCTATGGCTTCTATTGGTTGCTTAAATCATTAGCCCCGCCCTCTGATTTCGTATACATCAAACAGAATTAAATTATAATTTCAACACTTCCCACTGGTTATTAAATTTACGCTTTTAAAAATTAAATGCAACTTACCAAAATTTAACTAGAATTTTTACAAAATAATTTAAACAAAAGAAAACTGCAAAAAAAACAAAAAAACTAAAATTGACAGGATTCGAACTCTATTTTGCAAGTTAACTGTTTAGCAAATTAGAAAACCAATGACTAAACGCATATAGCTATGAGCGCTGACGTAACAACTTGGTTACATAGCGAATTAAATATTTAACATATTTTGGTTAAAAACACAAAAAATACATTATTTTCCGAAAACATAATCTGATCAAAAATTCCTGTTGTACTATTCCGGTTCACACCAATATACATTACTTTTTTTTACATTAGAATTTTTTCACATTTTTAGTTTAAACCATCTGGGCTACAGGGTGTTGGACAAAAATTTTTTTGCACAATTTTGGCAAAAATCGCGTCAAAATAATTTATTTTGCAAAAATAAAATTTTGATCGTTAATCCACGTACTAAGGGCTTTCATTTGATACCCTACTCAGAATTTTAAAAAAATATTTTTTTTTTCGATGAGCACATATTTGTTTATATTTTTAGGGGGATATGTTTTTTAGATGTTTTAGTATTTTTCCTATGTGCGGGTCAATAAGTTGTACAAGCATGCCAAATTTCAACTCTCTAGGTTTAGCCGTTTGGCTACAATTTTTACCGAACAGACAGACAGACAGACAGACAGACAGACAGACAGACAGACAGACAGACAGACAGACAGACAGACAGACAGACAGACAGACAGACGACAAAATGACGGTATAAGGGTTTTTTGGTCATACCTACAAAACCCTAAAAACGTACAAGCCTATAAGCCCAGCGAAGTACTCTGAAGCAAATAAAGTCCATTTACTGTAACTTTGAAATGACGTCACAGTTGAAAAACTCACCTTGTTGCCAATTCCTAAACTATCAAAAATAGTTAGGTTTTATCGAAAAACTTCTAAAAATCTATAGAAAACCTATATTTCCTATGGAGGAAAGGAATTAATGTAAATTATGATGCACAGCATGCTTTCTAACCGATTTGTCGCGAAATTTATGGTTTATATTATATTAAGTGTGTAATGTTGAATTAAAAAAAATAAATAAATAAATAAATTTCAGTGTATAAGAATCATCAGAAATATTTGTTTTTAGAAATGTGTCGTGTTTTTCCACGGTGCCCCAAGTTAAAACTGGTCTAACTAACGCAGTTGGTGAAATATTGTAATATTTTCGCGGCGCATAGTTTGGGAATCGCTGTGTTAAGCCATTTAGCTACAATTTCTACGGTACAGACAGACAGATACATGAGTAACGTTTTAAGGGTTTTTTGGTGGTCATACCCAGGGGCGCACACAAGGGAGGGTCCAAGGGATCCGGACCCTCCCCCCCCCCGGACCGTGAGAAGTGAGTTTTTTGCTCTTCACTTAAAATTTAGAAGGATGGAAGGGGGGAGGAACTTTTTTTTGCTGTTCACTTGAAATTGAAATTTTGCCCTGTGTTTATAATAACTTTTAAATATATAATATTTCTTTATAAAAATTATGTTTAATTGGACCCCCCCTCAAGCCAAAAATCTGTGTGCGCCCCTGGTTATACCTACAAAACCCTAAAAATGGAACCCATAGCTTAATGTTTTATTCTGTTACAGGCCCTGGATCACTTTATTACCCAAAAAATTTTTATCATTACGAAGAAAAGGATGATTATGTTGGAACCATAGATATAATTGAAGCTCTACTGGTTAACAGTGATGAAAATGACATACAATATTCTTTCGATGCTAATGGTATTTTATACACTTTATTTTTCGTTATACCACCAATCTCATGTCATTTTATTCTAGAAAATATAAAATCAAGGATTGTATATGGTCCAATAGTTCCTGCATTGAAACTGACTGAAGCGGTGCCAAGTGGAGTATATCACATAATTCTAACCGCTAAGACTGGGACTACAGAAAAAAAAACACAAGCGATTGTAAGTTATACACGGATTACCGAAAACTCTTAAAGCATTACTATCTTCTTTATGATACTAGCAGCCAGGATTTTGTCTTGGGGAGGGCCGAATCAAAATTTTAGAGAGCACGCGGGCCGGATACGGGCCTCAACCTACTTTCTTGTAGCCCCTGAAGCGTTAATGAAAAATACTTGAGCTTATTTAGGGGAAAATAAATTTATAAATGTAAAATAAAATCTCTTCCCCTTTTTTGTTCATAAAAACATTTCAAGAAACCCTTCGGGATAATTAAAGTTCCGTTACTGCTTATCATTTTGTATGAAAAAAGATCGCGACCCAAATCAGTATCAGTATCCAACACATTTGCTGTTGGATATTGATGTTTATATCAAATAATAATTCCATTATTTTTTGATAAAAAAAAAGTAATTGTTAATCCATGTACCAAAAACTTTCATTTGATATCCCCCAAAATTTTACAAGCTTTTTTTCTTCGATAAATACAAATTTGTTTATATTTCTCGCGGGATATATTTTTGAAGTTTCAATATTACTCGTACTTATGTTCAGTTCTCTAAATCAGCCGCTTGGTCACAATTTCTACCGTTCGAACACATGTGACGGAATAAGGATTTCTTGATTATACTTACGAACAGTGGCGCAGCCAGGGGAGGGGCCCGGGTGCGGGGCCCCCCCTATGAAGGAAGGAAATAAAAATAAAAACACACACACTAGATAATTTTAAAAATAGAGATGAGGATCTTTTTTTTTAGGTCGTCACTTGTATTTTAAAAGTGATGAACTTTTTTTTAGGTCATCACTATTTAGGTATTTCCGATGCGACGACCTTATTTTTAGGTCGTCACTTGTATTTTTGAAGTGAGGACCTTTTTTGTTTTAGGTGATCACGTTATATTTCCCAAGCGAGGACTTTTTTTTTAGATCATCACTTGAAATTTAGAAGTGTGAACCTTAAAATAATTTTATCTTCAGGGCCCCCCCAACAAAAAATTCTGGGTGCGCCACTGCCTACGAAAACCTAAAACTAACATGTAAATATGCATTTTTTGTTAATTTCAACACTAATCATAATAAAATATAGTTATATATTGTAAAAATCCATAAGTTATTTTGCTGTACGATTATGTTAAATTTGTTAAATTTTCATTTCCTTGGGCCTTAAGGGAGGCCTTGTGCCCCCAGTGCCCCTCCCCCTGAATACGCCACTGTTGTTCAGTACAACTTATATCAGTCCCTTTTGTGTAAAACATCATAATTTACTTAATAAGATATTGATATTCACATTTATCTACAAAATAAAACCAAATGCTGATTTTTAGAGAACGATTATCTCCAAAACTACTCTTTTTATTATATTTCTACTATATCTACTCTATTTCACGTTTGAGGTGTCGTTTTAAAATTACATTCTGAAGATTATGACGAATCCAGATTTCCACTTTAACTTATCTGAATCGAGTAATTACTTGTTTAAAACAGTTTTATCATTTAACTGGGCAAATGTTTTAGTCGATGTGTCAGGGCGGAAAAAGGATCAACGCTCCCCTTCATATAATTCGTTGCAGCATATTTGGAAAGTGATATATTTTTACTTGAACAATAATTATGTCGCTTTATCAACAGTAGGCAATCTTAAAAATATGTTTATTTGTACGAAAAAAAAAATGCCAATATTGTTTAGAATGAAGTAATTTAAAAATTAATTACTGTTGTGGTTAGCAAATTTTATCTTTATCTCCCTAAGCAGCGCCGTGTAATCTGCTAGTATTATATAAAAATTGTGCAATTCTGCTGGCCCTGGGGGGGGGGCGAGGTCCGTCACTTTCTGAACCTTGTCACTAATTTCTAATGCTGTATCGCCCTCAAATATAATAGGGAAAGCTGTTACGTTGTCCGGCAAATCTTATATACGAGGTGTGTAAATTAAGTAACCGGACTGATTTATTTAATTTTTTTATTCGAATAGAATTACAATTCAATATTGTCTCCCTCAAAATAACTTTCTTGCGAAGCCACACAACGCTGGAGACGGTTCTTCCAATCCTCATAGCAGTGCTGGAACTCAGATACTGGAATAGCTTTCAGCTGGTCGGTTATGGACGTTTGAATATTTTCGAGTGTTCCAAAATGACGTCCCCTGAGATAATTTTTCAATCTTGGGCAGAGTAAAAAGTCACAAGGACTGAAGTCAGGCGAATAAGGAAGCTGAGGAGCCACAGGAATGTTTTACTGGCCAAAAACTCGTTTATTGAAATTGCTGTGTGACAATTCATTGGTCAAAATCTGATGAACTGCAGTGTGGTCGTCTGGTCACCTTAGTTTATATATATATATATATATATATATATATTTGTGTTGCAAAGTATTACTTTGCGGGGGGAGGGTTGAAGCTAGGCCACTGGTTGCAGTACGTCCATGAAAAGTTTCTACGACCCGTCACTGATTATTAAATGTTTCTATTTATGGTTTCAGGTGAAATTAACAATATCGGGCACAGTACAAAAATGCGACGATTGGACTATTGTCCAAGATAAACTTGTTGCATTGAAATTAAAAGAAAATGAAGAACATGTTTTATATCTACTGGAAGGCAAGGAGGCAGACAAATACAAGCTAGAAATTTCCAAACAGATTCCAGATAATAAAGGTAACATTTAGGTAATTATTTGGTGACACTATAGTGGGCGGTGTAGTGTAAATGTTACGGTAACATTTACGCTACCGATGCCGAGTTATACAGGGTGTTAGGTAAATGTCCGGCACAATTTAAAAGACAGCATGGTGACGTAGAATGCAATCGATTTTTCCTTTGCCAATTTTCTATAAAATGTAAATTTTGTCCAAAAATAAACAAACAAAAAGATGCCACAAATTTTGAAAACCACTGCCTTTTTTTATTTTTCATATTAATCCAGAAGTTGTGTAATTGCCATAGAGAAAAAAACACGTACTTTGATATTCTATTATTGAACTACAATTAAAATATTTTTTTCTCTATAAAATTAGGGAGGTATTGTGATCATACCGATCTTGACATTTCGAGATTTTGATGGATCTCCACGAATTGAGGTCCTTACATAACGTTTTGTAAACTAGAAATGGGAGTTTACTCGTGTCGATTTTAAGATTTTTGCGCATATTTAACAATAGAAAAATATTTCGAAAAAATTTATTTAACAAAAGTTGCTATAAAAGCAATAACTAACAACTATAATTTTAATCATTTTATGATAATTTAAAAAAAAAAAATCGAAATTTTTTCTAAGTATCTATTTTTTAATACTATCAGATCCATTCTGTAAAAATTTACTGTGTAGTAACGTTACTACAAGATAAAATATTATAAAAAGTATAATGACTTTCATTCATGATAGTAACTGACCTTGCTCATAATGACAAATTTAGTTACTATAGTCGGATTGCTGATAGGTGACTGTTACATGCATGTATCAAGAAGTGCATTCATATAATAATCTAGTTACCATTTTTCAGCGATTTTAAAAATGTTTTTTGTTATTTGTGTTAACTGTCAGTGTCTGGTAATAAATATTAATTAAAATACGGCTTGCGGCCAATTATTAAATTCACAAACTTTAATTTTAAATCTGCTGGAATAAACAACTAATTATAATCCAAAATTTACGTATGAGTATAAATTTTTCCTTATTTATAATTATAACCTTAAAATTAATAATTTTATTTGTTTGAGTACTGCTGTAAATTTATTTTTGCACTCTAATTAGTAAAGATATCTACGAATCTTGCCATTTCTTTCTAATGTTTTGTTTTTTATTCAAATAATTTGGAAGGTTAGTTGTCAACTTGCGTCATTATACGTTACTATGGGTATGCAAATAATTATAATGATATAGACAGAGAAAGCATATAGTATTGAATATCGATACTTGTAGCTACGAACAGTCACTTATCAGCAATCCGACTATATGATTATAGTAACTGAGTTACAGAATTGGTCTGTATATGTACCGTTTCCTTGGTCATGATGAATAATAGCTGTGTTAGAAATTATTAGGCCAAGTTATTTCTACTCTGCTGCTAGAATGTATTTTATACAAGTACTCTGTGATGGCGGTCGGTTATGTGGTGGCCACAGCTGATTATATACATTTTTGCTGTTAAATCAATAATTAGGGAGATATTTAAAAAGTTTAGCTTTAGAGTGTCTCCCCGTAACTCTCAAAAAATTCATCTAAATGAAAAAAATCAGCTGTGGCCAGCACAGGACCGACCGCCATTACAAAGTACTTGCATAAAATATATTCTAGCAGCAGAGTAGAAATAACTTGGCCTAATATTTTCTAACAGAAATATTCTTTATCATGACCATGGAAACGTTACATATAAGTATGAAAAATAGACAGAAAAAATTTCGAAAATTTTTTCAAAAATTTTTCGTATTATCAAAAAATGTCTCAAATAAAAGTTGTTATAATAATAATAATAATAATAATTTTATTTCAGTAGGAGGTACATAGAATACATAACTAAGTCAACACAAGATATAAATTCATAATGATAGAGAGAGACAATAAGTACTTAATTATAGCTTTTATAGCAAGTTAGTTATTGCTTTTATAGCAACTGTTGTTAAATAAATTTATTCGAAATATTTTTCTGTTGCTGAATATTCGCAAAAATCTTAGAATCGACACGAGTAAACTCCCATTGCTAGTCTACCGATTTTTACCAAAAGTTGATCAAAGTCGTGCCAAAATTGATGTCAAAAGTTTAAATATGAAGTTTCATAAAAATTCTTTTAGCCGAATTTGCTCTGCACGTGTACACAGACAGACGGACGGACGGACGGAGACAGACAGACAGACAGACAGACGTTATGTAGGGACCTCAATTCGTGGAGATCCATCGAAATCTCGAAATGTCAAAATATGATCACAATACCTCCCTTATATATGTTGGCGGTCGGTAAAATGAGACGATTTATTTTCTTATTTTAAACTATTTTTGGTATTGATTTTGCTTAAATCGGTAATAAGGGAGATATATGTAGATTATATTTTTAGAGTGTCTGCCCCATAACTCCCCAAACATTCATGTAATTCAAAAAGTTCATTGAACAAAAAAGATTTGTTTTATTACTATAAACCAGGGCTTCGAACCGTTATTTTTTTCGTTTCGGTTTTTGTTCCGGTTCAATTAAAAAAATAAATATCGGTTCGGTTCCGGTTTTCGTTCCGGCAAAAATAACGGTTTTTTTCGGTTTTCGGTTCAGTTCCGAGTGATAAATTTTTAAATGCTTTTATTTGTATTATGGCCGGGTGCTAAAGTAAGACTTATCCCTAACTCAAGTTAAAATCATTTTTTTAACTTGAGTTAGAGAAAACTCTTACGTTAGCAACCCGCCATTAGTAATTTATTTTCTACTATAATTTAGAAGAACATTTTATTCTTTATTTTGTAATAATCATAACAAGGCCGCTGGGGCGGTGTTCTGCCCCCACCCCCTCCCGAAATAATAGTAGCGCATTTTTTTTAACTTGTCAGTTAAAAAAATTACGATTTTTTCTGCTCATCAGTTTAAAAAATAATCTTAAATAAAATGTATTTTATATTCACTCCCATAAGCATTATATGAATCGAAATAAACCGATATTTTTTTTCGGTTCAGCTCCGGTTTTCGTTCCGACAAAAATAACGTTTTTTTTTCGGTTTTCAGTTTTCGGTTCAGTTCCGGTTCGAAGCCCTGCTATAAACAATTTTTGGATTTATATTTTTCTGTTAAGTCAATAAAAAGGGAGATATTTTAAATTTTTTAATAAACAGTTTGATCCCCGAAACACCCTCCTAGAATAAAAATTTGAAATGCCTTTTAGCCTATGTTCGAATCCTGGTTTTGCTCTATTACCATACTAAATTTCGTAAAAATATTTACAGTCGTTTTTGCGCGATCTCGGACAGACAGACAGACAAAAATTGATTTTTTAGCAAATATTGTCTTATTATCACCTGAAACGTGTAGAAACCAAATATGAAGCCTACAAAATAAAAAACAGATATAGCCACTAATTTTATTAATATATATTTTGGTATAATTTTTGTATTTTATTATTTTTAGAGTGGTTCACACTAAATAAAGAGGCAACTAATTTAATAATAAATAAAATAGCTGACAGAGAAGATCCTTCTATAGCGAATCAACCTTTCCCACAGGCACAAGTTTGGATACATGTTTTAGAGAAGACACAAAATCCAAGATATAAAAGAGAAGAATCTCATTATGTCAACACAAACAATATACCCAACGAGCCGGGCCTAATGGTTATAAACGTAATTCTAGATGACGAAAATGACAATTCCCCTATATTTGATAAGAAATCCATTCTGGTTGGGTACCCAGGACCAAAAGTATCCAAAAATGTTGCTCCTCCATATGTTGTGCAAGTTAAGGTAATTATCTAAAAATAGGTCAACTCCTTTTTTTTTCTCTTCTCCTTCTTTGGGCGCTGTCAGTCGGGTCTTTTGCCTCATTCGCATAAGCCCTTTATTTTCATATGTGCAACAGCGACGAAAGACATTGACAAGAGAAGTACAGGTCCAAGATGCCCGCTCCTAAGCACGCAAAAACTAGTATAGTATTTCTAAAATAAAATGGCCATCCTCACTTATTGATTCCAATAATGACTGATAGTATAACCATTATACCTGTTGCGTTTATGGTTCTGTTAATAACAGTTGCCAGGACCGTAATAATTATTTAAAATAAACGTGTTTTCTTATATGCTATTTAGAATGAACTGTATATACTCACATGGCAATCCTTCACATTTTTATCTGGCTTAGGACTGGCTAAATTTGAATTATAAATATAGGCATGTTTAAAAACCGTTTGGTTTTAAAGTCTTTATAGTCTATATTAAATACTTCAAATTTGCACAAACAAAAATCATTCTTTTTTTGAACTTGTCAATTTATGGTAATTTAAAATTATTAAAATATTAATCATTATCAGTATTATCATTATTGAATTGTTCTGTATGGAACGCCAGTTAATTCCGCAGTTCTACATAAGTATAGGTTTGTGAACATCTTCCGAAACTAACTTTTTATAAACTTTCAGTATCAGAACTTTGCAATCTTCTGACAAATGGCATTTTTCTTTGGTAGTTACGTCCACATGTTCGTATTCCACGTCAACGTTCACATTTTCGCACTCCAAATCACCTTGCACAGTTTTACTATTTTCACTACAAAAATTAGGAATTTCTTCAAAATCAAATGGTCGCCAAAGAGCCTTGTTGTTAATGTATGCACGCTATGAACGTGGAAAATTAACTAACAAAAAAGTATAACAACCCCTAAACTTTAGAAACAATAGGATTATAAATTAGGAAAATATCCTTGGTGGTTTTTAAGAAACTTCAATTGAACTAGTGTTACATCTATTCGATTTAAATTTAAAATTCCCTTAATACCTCTTATACTCTTTTTACTGCAATAAGTCTTGGGATTACTGCCATAAACCCATTAAAGCGGTAATGGGTTTATGGCAGTAAGCTTTTTAACAAGAGTAGCCGTTTAATTTTTCTAGGGGAAAGCCCCGGACCTTCCATTCTCCCACAAAATATAGAGTACTTAAATGAAGAGGTATCTTATTACTTATGATTTTTCATAGTCACCATCTAGAATATTGAGACAGATTTTTTTGAGAAGTTTGTCATAAAAATCTGAGACTGTTGTTCTCATTTCGTCGTCTACCACCCAGAAATTTCTTGAGATGAGAGAATAAATGATAATCACTTGGTGCAAGATCGGGACTATATCATGCGGAAAAATTTACCAATGAAATTCGGCAAGTCAAGGGTATATATTATACAAGGTGTCTCAAAAGAAATTTTATATTTATTTAGCTTACTACGTGAACGCAACGTATCCGAGGGGCGCGGGGGTTATGTCAATCGGTAGCCTGGCTCTTGGGAATTGAGTCGCTATGGAGCGTTTCTCGGGAGCAGACCGCGCGTTATACGTGCGAGAGTTTTACAAAAACGGTGATTCGGCGACTGTAGCGCGTAGAAAATTCTGCAGTATTCGAGGTTTTTGCCACTTAAATGATGCTCCAAGCATTCCTCTCATTCGACATTGGGTTAAAAAGTTTGAAGAGACTAGTACAACGCTGGATAAATCAAAATCCGGGCGACCTAGGTCATCAAGAACGGTAGAAAACGTGGAGAATGTTAATCAGTCTGTTCGTGACGACCCGAACCTTTCAATTCGGAAGCGCGCAAGTGCTTTAAATGTGCATAAATCATCATTACATCGCATCATGCACAAAGACCTAAAGCTGCACCCCTACAAAATTCAATTGTCGCAAGAATTAAAGCCCCAAGATGCCAGTCAGAGGCTTAATTTCGTAAATCAGGTGATTGAGCGATTTTCAACGTTTACCAACATTTTGTTTTCGGATGAAGCTCATTTTCATCTTAATGGCCACGTAAATAAGCAGAACTACCGCTACTGGAGTGCAACGAATCCGAAACGCAAACATCAGAAACCCCTACATTCGCCTAAAGTGACCGTATGGGCTGCGATGTCGGCGCGAGGAATTATCGGCCCTTACTTTTTTGAAGACGAAAGGGGGCGTGCAGTTACAGTGAATTCAGAGCGTTATGTGGAGATGTTAGACAACTTCTTGGTACCTGAACTGCAAAACTTTCCTGGCTATAACCAAAGAACATGGTTCCAACAGGACGGAGCAACTTCACACACGTCCAATATGTCTCTGCCACGTGTTCGTGAAATTTTCTCAGGCAAATTGATCTCCCGGAGAGGTGACATAAATTGGCCTCCACGCTGTCCAGATTTAACCCCTATGGACTTTTTCTTATGGGGTTATCTTAAATCTAAAGTTTACGCCAATAAACCGACTTCACTGGCGCATTTGAAAGAAAATATCCGTCACGAAATGGCAGCCATCCCTGAGTCCACCTGCCGAGACGTCATAAGTAATTTTACTGTTCGATTAAATGAGTGCCGAGAACGCGAGGGTCTACATTTAGACGATATTATTTTTAAGAAATAAATCCCCAAAAAGTGTATTTTAATAATTAATAAACATTTTTTCTATATACGGCTTACTTTTTTTTTAATCGATCCACTAAATATAAAATTTCTTTTGAGACACCTTGTATTTGAATGTATATATGGACCGCTTCGATAGGGGTCCGCCAACTTCAAAAAATATAACAGGAGATCCATGATGCCAAAAATATTGAGAAACAGTGATCTATATCATCAAATTGTATTTCGTTTATTATATTCGCATACCAGCTACGTATTTCTGACTATAATATAGTCCTTTTTTAGGGTTTTGTAGGTATGACCAAAAAACCCTTATACCGTCATTTTGTCGCCTTTCTGTCTGTCTGTCTGTCTGTCTGTTCGGTAAAAATTTTAGCCAAACGGCTAAACCTAGAAATTGGGCATGCTTATACAACTCTTTGACCCGCACATAGGAAAAATACTAAAACATCTAAAAAACATATCCCCCTAAAAATATAAACAAATATGTGCTCATTGAAACAAAAATATTTTTTTATAATTCTGAGTAGGGTATCAAATGAAAGCCCTTGGTGCGTGGATTAACGATCAAATTTTTATTTTTGCAAAATAAATTATTTTGAAGCGATTTTTGCAAAAATTGTGCAAAAAATTTTTTGTCCCACACCCTGTAGCCCAGATGGTTTAAACTGAAAATCTGAAAAAATTCTAAGTAATGTACATTGATGTGAACCGGAATAGTACAACAGGAATTTTTGATCAGATTACGTTTTTGGAAAAAAACGCATATTTTGTGATTTTTGGCTAATAATGTACACAAGTTATAGCTTTGTAACACGCTACAATGGAACGTGTATACTGTTGTAGTGGTTTTGCGCTGGCGTTTCACCCAAGTAACTCGATTCGAAAGGGATCGAACCCTGCGAGAAGAGACAATATTATTTTTTGTTTTTTTTTTTTAATTTTAATATTGTTTGAATTATTTTTTCAAAATTCTAGTTATATTTTGGCAAATGTTGCATTTAATTTTTAAAAGCGTAAATTTAATAACCAGTGGAAATTTTTTAAATTATAAGTTAATTCTGTTGCAATGTACACGAAATCAGAGGGGCGGAACTTATAACAACCAATGGAAGCCATAGGCGCAATTTTTAAAATTCTTAATGAACCTTGCTATATATAATAAAATACTGCACATATTTAGAAACCTAAATAATGGTATTAGACGTTCGAATTAAAATTAACAAAAAAAATATTTTAATATAAAATTTGTTTTGGCATCCCAAATAATCATCATTCACTTATTAAATACATGCAAAACCCTGAAATTCACACTTCACAGCAATTTTTTACTAATTAACAAAAATCAGCTTGATGCAAGGGCCGCGGCAAAATTTTCAGCCAGGGACCCCAATCTAAGCTTGATACGCCTTTGCTTGATGGGTCAGAAAAAAATATGTTGCGGGTCGGATGCGGCTGGATCCTACCCACCTTGATATAGATAAGCATCATAAGTGCCCCCTTAACCATGAGTCCTGGATACGCCACTGATTGCAAGTATGTGCATTTGCTAATATCTCTACTAATCTATTTATGTTTTAACTTTAGGCTACTGATCTTGATACTGGAGATAATGCAAAGATAACATACAGTTTGAACAATAAAAACTTCGTAGTTGACGAAGAAGGAAGGATATCTCCTGGAAATGGGGCTTTTGACAATGATGAAGATGAAATCATCACTGTATCTGCCAAAGATAATGGTGAACCAGCCAAAACATCAGAATCTGATATGACTGTTACTGTAAGTATAACAATCAAATTAAATTTCGCCTAAAAAAGATAGAATCCTTTAATTTAGAAGAGAATGTGCCAGAACATTCGTCAATTGCAGTACATAGGTCATTTTAATCACGTGACCTGCAGAATTTAAAAATGTCAGTCGTAGGACACACAAACACGTTGTTTACACGTATGGCATAGGCGTTTAATATTTTATGTTATTATGGTGTTAATTATAAACATTTAGTGAATCTTATTTAAAGGAGTAATGCTGTAAAACACCTAGACATAGAATATTCAATAAAATGTAGTGAAGTTTGCTTATCAAATTATATTAGAGCATATAATTATATAATAGAGCATAAGCTTGTCAAAAAACATTTTTATAAAAAAATTAAAATTCAATTACACATTGGTAACTCTATAGTTTTATAGTTTTAAATATATTTATATAATATATACATTAATTCCAAAAAAGTGGAACATAACGTTTATAAAGTTAAATATATAAAACGGTAGGTATAATAATTTTAACTACCGTTAGGCAGTGGAGAATGAATAACCATTCGGCACCGCCATCTGTTGTCAAATTCCACAACTCTCAACATATCTGCATTTCTGAGTTTTGCTTATCCTGTGATAACTCCAATATTATTGATCTTTGATGTATAGTGTTAGATATATTATGATTCTACGTGAAATGGTCTAGTTTATTATTCTAAAATAATTGATATAATACATCAATATAAAACTCCGATGTTATGCACCCACAAATTTTATAATGCAAAAACTATTTCGTTTAAAAATAGAAAATTGCCCAGTACACGATATCGGCGCATCATAGGTATATGCTCTCGTGCACTTTTTTATTAAATCTAGTTAAAGTCCATTTACTGTAACTTTGAAATGACGTCACAGTTGAAAAACACACCTTGTTGCCGAGTCGTAAACTGTCAAAAAAAGTTAGGTTATATCGAACAACTGTTTGACTAAATGTACTGTTGATTAAAACATATCATAACGTTGGTACTTAAATTAGCCAAGTGTGACGTCATCTCATATTTATTGTGAATGGAGTTTAAAAACTACATTTTTTGTTTAGATTATATCGATATATCTCCCCAGGTTTAGCCTACGTAATCAATTTAAACTGCACGGAGAGTGAAAAATGATAGTTTCCCCTCATAACGCCCCCTAGGGGGACACGGATGAATTTGGAACCCGCACTAAAACCTTCCTCGGATTATTTTACCCCCTGTACTAAATTTGCTGAAAATCGGTCCATCTGTTTGGGTTTGCATAAAGGACAAAAAAACAAACAGAAATTGATTTCTATATGTAAAAATTGTATATTGGATAGTAAATTATAATTCAACTATTCGCGACTGCAAATAACAGTGAGACGTCTGGTGGTGACTAGCTAAATTAAACAGAAGCGTATATTTGGATAATATTTGTAGCGTGTTGTGCTGCAGTTTATGTGAATTAAGAAGTATTTTAAAATATAGTGACTTAAATACAGTGCATTTTTGCCGAAATATTGTTAAATATTAAGAAAAAACTTCTGACATATACGCTTCTCCTGCGCCATTAGCTGTTGTATGCAGCGCCGCCAACGTTAGTTTCAGTCGCGAATACAAGGACTAATATTTTTAAAATTAAGAAAACCAAATATTCATACGAGGGTTGCCTTTTATATTTCGAGATTTGAGATCAAAAACAAGTATTTATTAACAAAAGCGGTTTTATTGTTTTTCAATATATTCTCATGAAGATCAATATACTTTTGCATGTGTTTGAACCAATTTTCCAACCACTATTTACACTCCGATTGAGGCACGCTTGTCAAATTATGTGAGATCCAACGCGAAAAAATCTTTTTGATAGCTAAATGTTCATGCAATAGTGAATATATGCTGGTCCCACTAATACCCAAGGATACCTCAATCTCATGATAAGTCACATGACGATCTTACAGTATCTGTTCACGTACAGCATCAATGTTTTCCGGAACAACAACCGATTTTGAACGATCTTCACGAAATTCATCCTTAAGCGAACTACGGCCACGATTAAAATCAGCAAACCATCGTTAAACAGTAGTCCTTGATGGTGCTTCATCGCCAAAAGTCGAATTAAGTTCATCAATGCACTGTTGTTGGGATAATGCACGTCGGAAGTATTAAAAAATAATTGCTAGAAATTGTTCACGATTTAATTCTTAGCCGAGATGATTTTTTTCAAGTTACTGTAAACAATACAAATAGCGCTCGTACGTTAAAACGTTCTGAGTACGTATACCGTCAAAAATGTCAAACTTTACGATAGAATCATCAGTTACCAGATGGCAGCACTAGTTTAGCGCAATCCCGAAATATAAGAGGCAACCCGCGTAGTAATATTATTAATTTAATTAATTAGAAACTAAAACAAAAAATGTGTTCAGGAAAATTACAAAACTATTTTTCTATTATATTCTTGATCTACCTTATTATTTTTACAACAATTTTTGATCATTTTTAGGGTTTTGTAGGTATGACCAAAATTTCGTTTTATTTTGTCTGTCTGTCTGTCTGTCTGTTCGGTGAAAATTGTTAAACCTAGAGAGTTGAAATTTGGCATGCTTATACAACTCTTTGACCCGCACATAGGAAAAATATTAAAACATCTAAAAAACATATCCCACTAAAAATGTAAACAAATATCTGCTCACCGAAAAAAAAATATTTTTTTAAAATTCTGAGTAGGGTATCAAATGAATGCCCTTAGTACGTGGATTAACAGTCAAAATTTTATTTTTACAAAATAAATTATTTTGACCCGATTTTTGACAAAATTGTGCAAAAAAATGTTTGTCCCACACCCGGTACCCCAGATTGTTTAAACTAAAAATCTGAAAAAAAATCTAAGTAATGTACATTTGTGTGCACCGAAATATGTAGTACAACAGGAATTCTGGATCAGATTATGATTTCGGAAAATAACGCAATTTTTGTGTTTTTTTCTTGACCTTGCAAAATATTTAATAACTTACGTAAGTCAGTCATACAGCATGCTTTGATAGTGTAACGGTTAGCGCTCTCGCGTTCTAATTTGCAAACTAGGTTTCAATCCGATCTCGAGTCAATTTTTTTTTTGTTTTAATTATTTTTTCAATATTCTAGTTATATTTGGGCAAATGTTGCGTTTAATTTTTAAAAGCGTAAATTTAATAACCAGTGGAAATTGAATACACGAAATCAGAGGAGCAGAGTTATGTCTTAAAACAACCAATGGAAGCCATAGGCGCAATTTTTAATATCTTAACGAACCTTGCTATATATATAAAAAAAAAAAATACTACATATATTAAGAAACCTAAATAATGGTATTAGGCATTCGAATTAAAATTAACAAACAACAAAATAAAATTTGTTTTGGCAGCCCATATAATTAGTATTCACTTACTAAATACCTGCAAAACCCTGCAAAACCCATGAAAATTGATGTGAAAATTCAAAGTTCACATCAATTTTTACTTGCCCGACCTTAATATATAAGGGGCAAGTATTGTAATCGCGAAAATTTTCGATGTCGAGAAAGATTTTGACTGATGACCACGTTTCATGGTCCAGGGAATCCAAAAAACCTATTTTCGAAGTGCCGTCCGTATGTGTGTGGGTCTGTGTGTCTGTGTGTATACACGATAACTCAAAAACGATTTAACTTAAAGAGTTCGTTCTGGTACTAAAAAATTCTCCTAATAATTGGGAAGAACCCTATTGTTTTTTATTAAAAGCCGAAACCGGAAACGGAAGTTGTTAAACTTTAAAATCTAAAAAAATTCTTAACTAGTAAACCAAGCCTTGGACAAAAAATTGTATAGGACATAATTTGATGTATTTTTGAAGATTTACCTAAATATTTTTATTATTATTTTTTTTTTATGGGAGGGCAAGTCTAGCGGAGGTCTCCCTTCGCCACTGGTTTTGTTCTTATATGCACATTTCAGCAGATACAAAACACGTTGTTGATTAATTTAATTATTTTATTTGATCCTTTTAACTAAGAGGAAGACACTGATATCAATATCTCAGTTTTGATAATTGTGTGACAAATCATGTTTTTAATGTTACCTCTACAATTACGTTTTAAAAAATACAGTTAATAGTTGTTTGATACCAATTATTACTAACTTACTGAGCGATACATATTTACGACAAATTTTTTACATTAAAAAATAGGATAGGTAAAAATTCGCTGTATAGATTGTTACTTCGAATTTACATGGTATATATAAATATATATTTTAGGTGAAAGTACTTCAAGATCAGCATATTTCTATCCTAGTAGTTAAAGGAAAATCATACAGTGAGCTGGATACATATTTTGACGATTTAAATAAAAATTCTAAGGATGTAATGTTTGGCTACTTATCTGCAACAGCTGTTGCCTCATCTGATGACAAAAATGATGACTCAAGAATGGTTGATACATACGCTGATGCCACAGATGATCAAATCGCTCTAAGAATAGTAATTTATGCTATTGATACGAAGAATAAAAACACACCTATGACCACAGACCAGTTGAAAGGGTAAGTATCTTACGGTAACATTCAGAGTGGGCAATATGGCTTCGTGTTTCTATATTATCGACATTTTTTAACATTCGGGAATCGGGAACGGAGTATTTCAATCCCCAGGTCATCTTTTTTATTTAATTTCATAGTTCATAGGATCAACAGGAATAATGAATACAATAATTATTTTACCTGTTTATAAGGGGGTTATAGGACCGGCCGAAACGTCACATTGACCACGTGGCTTTCATATCTATGGCCGGCGGTCTAGAAACGGAGAACTTACCTTCTCCGCCCCCATAAGCCTATCTAGGCGTTGGGAACCTATTATTTATTTGATCATTTTGGATAGATTTTTGCTTTATTTGAGGGTTTCTCAAAATATAAACAACTAGATGACGTGCCCAGTGTCTGTTCCTTCTTTTACTTTCCCTCTCCACTACTTCCCTTTCGTATCATCGTCTGCTTAGATAATTAGGTACATATTTATAGCATTGATGCTTTAATGGATTTGTTTCCAAATAATTTTAACGTTTTAGCTTGATTGTAATTGTTTAAATGAATTCGGGTACCCTGAGGATCATAAAAACAGGTATATTTTACCCTAAACAATGCCATGGACACAGTGCCGGCGCCACAATGGATGCAAAGGATGCATCGCATCGGGGCATCATCGCGATGATCGATTGAGCGGCGCCGTTTATATACTGGCGAGTTAAAAAAGAAAGGTCTTCGCCAATTTTTTCTACACAATTAAATTTAAATTTTTTAAAAAGGGGGCGTCATTTTGATTTTTCCATCGGAGCGCCAGGTGCCTATACGCATAAACCTAGTGCTTATTCGTATTGCTTGAGTGGCGTATACAACTTAGAATTCAGTTGCATAAAATCAATGAATTAGTTCAGATCAATTCCTGCTATAATCGATGGTGATTTGCTAATATGGCGTATCTCAAAATAACGAACATTCCAATTTCCACTTTATTACGATGTAAATAAATACCGTTGAAATTAGTGCTATTTCAATGATGCCCGATAAAAGAAATTCACAGTATTATTATATGTGTGTGTACTATTTACACTTAAAAATAATGTAATAACTATAATGTAATACTTATAGGCACTTTAAGTATTTTATTATTACCTGTTTCATAGTTTCTAATAAAAATATATTTTGTCAATAAACAGGGCCACGCCAAGCGGGGGTTTTAGGGGTGCACAGAACCCCGGCGGCAGGCCTTAGGGGAGGAAAATATTGGCAAATAGGGGCGGGAGAACAAACATAATTCTGGTCAAATTTATTTATTTTTTTTAAACTTTTGGTCGACTTTTTAGAGAACAAACGAATTTCTGGGCGACTTCTTTATTTTTAGAGAACAAACAAATTACAAGTCAACTTTTTTTTTATAGAACAAACCAATTTTTGGTCAACTTCCTTTTTTTTACGGGCGCCGAAACATACTTTGCATCGGCGCGCCATAACCCCTAGAGCCGACACTGCATTGACACGTTTTTTAGTTTCGATGTAAAATGCATACACACAAACGAATTAATTTATATATTACTACAGATTTTCTGCGTGTGAAAAATAGTGAAAAAATTAAAAACCTATCCTCAAACATAGTAAGAACGAAGAAAGATTCGCATTTCAAAACGTGTGATCCTTTGCCAGCTATAATAGGCTTTATTGGTACTTACTAATTTTGTGACTATGAATTATCTTCGCATTTTTTGTCTCACAATTTTTTGTCTGTTTCCAAATCGAAAGTAGGACTTACGAGTAACAATAAATACGCCTGAATTCAAACCATCCTTTATACATCATAGTAGTACAAATTGCATACAAATCGTATTTGTCTCTATATATACAGGTTGAATTATTTACTGTGCAACATGCAGATTTCACATTCAATGTAAAAGAAGTGAGTTATTTCAAAAGCAACATAGCCATAAAACCAATGCTTATCGTATCCATAGAAAAGACTAAAAAATATATAATTTTTTTAAATATTCTTTGGACTACTAAGGACATTATTATTTTTGTTTGTATGTAAATATAAACAAACTAATAAAAATTCATTTATTGTTCCTAATTTACTATTTTTTAGCCGTCTAGGAACTTGTCAAATATCAAATGACTATTATATTTAATCACCACTGCATATCTGTTGTCATGCATATGAGCTTGCTTTCATAATTTGCTATGTTGCTCGTAAAATAATTCACCCTGTATAAAAGAGGAATATTGTTTGTTTGTTTGTTCGCTATTGGCATCTGACACTACCGATAGAGGCGCTACTGCATTCACATCATGGCTGACTTTGGTAGGATATTTTTGACAGGTTCAATGGTATCTTCATGTGATATTTATTGAAACACACGGGAACACACTCTAAAATGGTCTTTAACTGTATTTCCACTTCTAAGAACATATTCCCATGCTTGTCACAAACTCGACTATCCTACAACCGTCAGTTTCTCAAAATCTCACTAGAGGCGCTTCAGTTATTGTCAGTTGACAATACATTCCTAAGCTGCTTAACCGATTTAGACCAAATTTTGCATAGTTACTATTTAGGACCTTGCAGACCTGTAAGAGATATATCGAAAATATATGTGACAGATTTTTAAGGTTTAATATTACTACAAAAAAGTCCACGAGAATATATATCGCTGGTCAATAGATAACTACAATATATCATTTATAAGTTTTCATTTTCGGCGAAAATTATAACGCTCAGTTTGCTATGGAACATCTTCGTTACCTTTAAAAATTTACGAAGAAAAATTACTTTAATGGCAAGAGTATTTATGGTACTAATGAGAAAAAGCCCTTTGATCCATGTATTGGGTTGTTACATACGTCAGTTCGTTTTTTTTTTCACATTTATTCGCTCAGGCAATTTCATAATGCCATCTCTCCAGAAACTGAATTTTGATATCGTCCACACATGCGAAATTTTTTCCGTTAAGGGAATTTTGCAGAACGCAGAACAAATGGTAGTCGGATGGTGCGATGTCTGGACCATATGCTCCGACTACCATTTCTTCCGCTCTATACAAAATTCCCTTAACGGAAAAAATTTCGCATCTTTGGACGATATCAAAATTCACCTCACAGATTTTTCGAGAGCAAAGACGGAACCTTCTGGAGAGATGGCATTATGAAATTGCGTGAGCGTTTGTCCAAAGTGATAGAAAATAATGGCCAGAATATTTGATAATAAAATTTTTTTTTTAGAATGTACGTATATTTTATTGAATAAAAGGTGAAAAAAAAAAACCGACGGACTTATGTAACAACCCAATATATATCGTTAATAGATAACACAAAATAACATAAAAAAAAAACAAGAACCATTAAAAAAAAACAACTTGTCGAATGCCACATCTGTCAAGCAACAGCTAAACCCCAAAACTTAAGTAGCAACACTCATTCTTCTTATTACCGACAGTCAACATATACCGGGTGAATTATTTAAGGAGCAACATACATGTTTCACATATACTGTTAATGAAGTGAGTTATTTCAAAAGCAACATAGCTATAAAACAAATGCTTATCGTATCCATAGAAGACATAATATTATTTTTTTAAATATTTTTTGGACTTAGCTACTAAGGACATTATTAATTTTGTTTGTATGTAAAGATAAACAAACTAATAAAAATTCATTTATTATTTCTAATTTACTATTTTTTAGCCGTCTAGGAACTTTATCATGTAAAATAACTATTATATCTAATCACCATTGCATATCTGTTGCTATGGATATGAGCTTGCTTTCATAATTTGCTATGTTGCAAATGAAATAACTCACTTCATTAAAATTATATGTGATATATGTATGTTGCTCCTTAAATAATTCACCCGGTATAAGGGAGCTATTGCGATCATACCGATTTTGACATTTCGAGATTTCGATGGATCTCCACGAATTGAGGTCCCTACATAACGTTTTGACTATTTTTATCATGTTGTCGGTCTGTCTGTCCGTCCGTCTATCTGTCTGTCTGTCCGTCTGTCCGTCCGTCTGTCTGTGTAAACGTGCATAGCAAATTAGGCTAAAAGGATTTTTATGAAACTGCATATTTAAATTTTTGACATCAATGACACGAGTTGATGAACTTTTGGTAAAAATCGGTTGACTAGAAATGCGAGAACTTTTATTTGAGACGTTTTTTGATAAAACGAAAAATGTCGACAAATTTTTGTAAAATTTTTTAAAATTTAGTCTCAATTTTGTCATACTTATATGTAACGTTTCCACGGTCATGATAAATAATATCTCTGTTAGAAAATATTAGGCCAAGTTATTTCTACTCTGATATAGATATAGATTTGTCTTTATTATGTATTTTTTTACAGTGCGTTACCTAGTGCTAGTGATGGAGAAGTAGTCGGAAATTACAAGGAGACAACTGAACAGGAGTCTTGTAACACAATATACGTGTGTGACGAAACTGGATGGATTGCTGCTGTGTCTGTATTAGCTGTTCTATTAGTCATCCTTATTGTTGCCATCATTATTGTCTACTTCCGGATTATTAAGTAAGTCAAGTGCTAGTTTTAATATCAAGTTTCATTAACTTGTTATTCTGTAAAATTTAAATTTTACAGTTAAGGAATAATCGAAAGCAGTGGCGACTTTTACTTTCGTTTGCAGGTTTGCCCAACCTCCAAAAAATAACCATATTTTTCCTCGACTATATAGATATACGTTCATTACAGGCGTGTCAGTGATTAGTAAATGTAGCACGTTCTTCACTCCTTTTTATTGCACACCGCTGACCTGATAGGTAATGAGCTCATTACGTAACAGAGTGAGCTCATTACATAAAAGGTTCAAGCAACAATGGTCGACAGTTGCTAGGCAACGAAATGAATAGGTTGAAAGCATATGTCAAATTATTGTTAGTTTGTAAAGGAAACCGGATTAAAATTAAATAATATAGTAAAATTTTGCAAATATTTTTTTTGATAGAATTGGTCTTGGTCAGTCAGTTAATCAGCTCATGCAATTATTGTTATTTTAATAGATTTTACATTCCGTATGACACGTACATAACCGTTGCTAGACAACGTATAAATAGCTTGAAAGCAACTGTCAAATTTCAAAGAGAGCTGAATAAAAATTAAATAAGTTATAGTCGTGAAAAAAACATAGTAGGAAATTTGCATGGAATAGTAATTACTCATTTGTATGAATTAATAATAATAATTTCTTTATTGACCAAATGATAAAGTACAATATTGTTTTTAGTCAGTCAATACAAAATATAAATAAAAATACCGTCAATCCAAGAAAAGAAAATACACAAAAGATAATACACAGATAATATTATTCAAAATAAATGAGAAAAACATTAAATTAAATACAAAATTAAAAACAATTAAAAATAAATACAAAAGATATTCAAATACAGTCAAAAATTATTGAAACAGCAATCAGCAAAAATGATATTCAGGTACAATATAAAATACAAAAATATAAATTAATTTGAAAATAAAAAACAATTAAAATAAATAAAATAAAATAAAATTTATCTATCTTTTAGATAAAGCTAAAAATTGAGATTAAAAAAGTTTTAACAAAAACATACAAATTCGTGTATTAATTCGATGAAAATGTTTAAGCTTAGGGATTATTTCATTTTGAAGGTTTGTTACTAACTTGATGAAGTAAATCCTCCGATTTTTTGGATAACCCATAATGTGTTTATCCTGCCCTTAGAGCTCCCTGGAAACTACCAGGGAGAATCTAAGGGAGCATCCAGGTATATGTTATTTAAGTTTTATAATTTACTTTTCAGACCCAGGATGTTAGACTTAGTGATGGAAACACGGCCATTCGACACCAAATTTGAAAAGAAAAAGACAACGTTAACCGAAATAGAAGAAAAGAAGTAAGTACACAATATATTTAAATTATAAAATACATTTTACCGTTGCACAATTTAACTTCGGAGATACTTATAGGCGTATTTTTTAAAACTTTTTCGGGTATTTTTTACAATATAGGGAATGTTTCCCATAATGCTGCGTTCAGAACCTCTCAATTAGGAATTAGAATTAGTACTTAGAATTAACATAAATGTTTGTTATACGTAACTGTACGTTACCGTTCACAACCTTCAAAATTAATACTTATACTTATAAATTAAAATTAGATGTTTGTAGAGTGCAAACCCTTACGTTAATTTATAATTGACGCATGCGCAGTAAGCACTTGTCAACCTAAATTTTCTATGACCATATTTTTTTGCTTCTATCCACATCTTTGTGTTTTCTATGTGTATAAATATACATTTTCCCTCTATTTCAACTCTTTTCAAAACCATGAAACACTCAAAAACTCATTAGCAAATGTAAACAGCTGCCAAATATCTATCGATAAAGTAGAAATCGATAAAAATATCTGTCAGTGGCTTAATTTCTTAATTTTTATTGTGAATGCTGCTTAATTTCTATGTAGAAATTTTATATTAAGTACTAATTTCACGTTAATTCTAATTTATAATTTGTAGGTTCTGAACGAAGCATAACTCCTCAAATTATTGAGATACGAGGTGTGGTCAAAAAGTTTGTGCAATTTTTTCATTTACAAAATAATATTTATTTATTCATCAATTTTTATATTGAAACGCATATTTTTGTATAGCGTTCAGCCCTTCCAGCAATGATGCTTTTGTTTCTTCAATGATCGTAAAACGTCTTCTCATTGTTTTTCATCTTTAGAAAGAGAAAAAATTCACACGGGGCCATATTTAGTGAATAGGGTTGCTGAGGTATTATTACGCTGCTATTTTTGTACAGAAAATCTCGAACAAGCAATGTATGAGCTTGTGCGTTATCATGGTGCAATTTCCAAGAAATTTCCTTCGATAATCGCTGATTGAGTGTTCTTTCTTTTTAAGTTTATAGCAATTATTATTATTTTAATTTTTTTTAGAAAATCTTTGGAGCACAGACGACCAACAGGTTTCCCCAAAGATTTCCATCCGCGTCGACTGGAAGAAGAACTTGATGACGATAGTATAGTTGATGAAAATGATAATAAAGAAAGAGATCCAGAAGATGGTTTGAAAACTATAAATAACATAGACACTAGTTTTAATGTCGACGAGGAAGACGACTACAAAAACAAAGACGATGACGACAATGATAAGAAGAAAGTAATGTTCAATGAAGTTGTGGAGGAAATCCATACCATAACTGTACTTTAATATTACTATAAATAATATTACTATAAGATCATTATTGTAAATAAAAATATATATTTTATTAATACTCTGTAAAAATTACTTAAATAATTCCAGCACAACAGTTTAAATAGTGACGATTTGTGGACATTCAAAATGTGGGATGAAGTTATAAAAATTAATGTGATGTGTTAATTTTCACACATTTCAGAATTTAATAGCATTTCGTAAGTGAAATAGGCCAAAAGAGCAATCTTAACAGCATTGTAGACCGTGTGCAAAGCAATGCACTGGGTCGTTTATACGACCTAAAACCATGGGTCTCTGGGTCTTATAGAATCGTGGACCCGAATGCTGAATTCCTGGGACAATATTTTTAGTTATAGTCACATTAAAATAACCATTTTTTGTTTAGAATCCGCGAAACAATAAAATAAAACCCACGTGATCCTGAGAAAGCTTTTTCGTTTGAACTTAGTTAATTTGATAAAATGGGGGTGTTTCAAATGATCATGTGTCGTGCGAGTTTTCTTAGAATACTCAGTCTATACAAACCTATGTGTTCATGTCGGGTAATATTCACGAGCGGCATCTTATTTGGGCATTGGGGGTTCCATCTTATTTCGCACGGCCTATTAAATCATTTGTCATCAATTTAAAAACTTCTTTCGAAAATCTCATCAAAATTTATTATTGAACTATTCCGGTTTATATCAGTGAGCATTCCTTGAATTTTTCAGATTTTAGATAACTACTAATCCCGAAACTAGGGTGGGGGACCACTGGTGATCCCCGCACACAAAATTTCATTAGTATTAATAATGGGCCTTTACGCAATAAAAATGTTTTTCTTGACGTTGGTGTTCCGCGGTTAGTGTGGAATTCTGAAAGAGATCCGCAACTGTCGAAGGTTTGAGAAACACTGGTATAAAGCATTTATATATCTTCACTATAATAATAATAATAATATTTATTATGTGCTAAAAATATTACATTTTTTACAATCGTCAATAACATTACTTTTACAAAATATGTAGGGGACATTACAAGATGCATATTATATTTTATATATATGTTATAAATGTGCAGTATGTTTACAAATCTCATACATAGGTACATCATATTTAACTGGACAAACTGAGTGATCATAGAACCTCCTTCAAGTCACTGAAATCGTTTATCAGATACTCATCCGTGGAGTAGAAGGACCTGCATATTAAATATCTCTTGGTTATTTTTTAGAATTTTAAAATGTTGAGACTTTTGATGGCTGGAGGAAGCACATTGTAAAATGTAATCGCGAAGAAATTGGTACTATACCTGGACATTTCAAGTCTTGTGAAGTCTGGACGTATCTCGTTCTCGTGTCGTGTCTACGGACTGAACTTTGGACTAGGAATTTGGTTTGGTTTTCATGAACGTAGAGGATGCAGTGGTGAATATACAGGGAAGGTAACGTTAATAAACCCTACTGCACAAATGCTTTCTTGCAGTCGCACCGGTATTGGATATTCCCCATAATCCTGACAGCTCGACGTTGTAGAGAAAATAACCGTCCCACATGGCTGGAATGACTCCAGATTAGAATGGCATAAGTCAATTGAGTTTGAATAGAGGCAAAGTAGTAGGTTCTTTGAACTGCCTTAGACACACAACATTTTAAATTATTTAGGCAGTAAATAGACGAACAAAGTTTCTTGGCTATTTTGTTAGCATGCTGATCCCAAGTCAGCTCGCTGTCTATTTCTAGCCTAGAAAGGATACCGAGACTGCATTGTTGGTATCCTGTAGATTTCTAGTAGAGAAGACCATAAGTTGGGTTTTGTTCATATTCAAGGTTAACTTATTTCCCAGAAACCAGTTGTGGTAGTAGGACATGGATAATTCTCTATTATCTATAAGTGACGTTACGGATTTGTTGCTATCAAGGACCGTAATAATAATAATAATAATAATAATAAGTTTATTGACTACAATACATCATATAGTTGTTTACAGTCAGTCAAATTACATAATTAGATATACAAATTAGAAAAAAAATTAAAAAATGTTATAAATATAGACCAGTTTTGTGGTTTTTGTAGATGAAAACATGATTTAGTCCTCGTTATTAATACATATATTTAAAAAATCTTCTAATGAGAAGACAGGATTTTCAATGATATATTGTTTTATTTTTCTTTTAAATATATAAAATGGGGCATTTCTGAGGTTAGGGGCAAGTAGATTAAAAAAGTGCTGAGAATAGTGCTGAGTGCTGAGAGGTAGTGTCGTCTGCAAAGAGGATGGTGTTTAACTCAATGTTAACGAAGGTTAGATCATTGATGTATAGTAGGAATTGAACAGGGCCCAGAACTGACCCTTGTGGGACTCCGTGTTTTACATACAATGTCTGGGAGTTCTCGTTTCCTGCGTGTACAAATTGTTTCCTGTTTGTCAGGTATGACTCTATGAGACTGATGCTTTCGGGAGTAAACTTGTAATATAGTAGCTTTTTTGTTAAAATATCGTGATTAACACAGTCAAAGGCTTTGTTCAGGTCAAGGAAGCTACCTGAGTAGTAGAGTCCTTTTTCAAAGCAAAATGTGACGTATTCCATGAAATCTAGGATCGCGTTGGTGGTTGATTTGCCAGATCTGAAACTATATTGTTGGAGGAGAGTATATTGTGTTTCTCGAGGTAGATTGTCAATTGGTTTTTTAAGAACTTTTCAAAAAAAAATGAAAAACAATGTAGAAAGGAAATGGGACGAAAATTATTTAGGTCGTTTTGACTACCTTTTTTGTGCACTGGTAATACACGTGCTAATTTCAATGAATCTGGAAATAAACTGTGTCTAATGAAGATGTTGATAAATTTAGTTAGTGGGGGAATTAAGCTGTTTTTTGTCAGCTTAATTAGTTCCTCGTTTAAACCATAAGCGTCTTGAGTTTTGTTGTTTTTGAGGTCATTTATGATATCTCGCACCGTTATTTCAGAAATTGCTTTAAAAGAGAAACTGGGTATGGAGGAAGCTAATTTAAGGTTTTTTGATAGCAAATCTGGTGGAGAGGAGTTTATTGGGGCTATATTATTTATTAATTTGGTTTAAGCAAACAATCAATGACTAATTAGGACAGGTTTAGTTAGCAAACAGGACAGAAAAACTTAAGCTTGATAGACGTATATAAACAGGTACTCAAAAGGAATTTTCAGCTGTTTTCAATGAGATTTATAGTATACAAGAGTTCCGAAAATATCAGTTAAATTCCGACGTATCGTTATGTTAAAAATACGTATTTTTCTGCTAACTACAGATGAATGAATGATTACTATTGGTTCCCCACTCTTACGACCATACCTTCTTGTTTTTAACGTTATGATATACTTCATTCTAAGCATACAGCCTAGTTGTGGTGAACTAATACGGAACATTAACCCAGAATTGGATATATATCTTCGTTTTCGTATTCGTTCCGTTTTAAGTCCTTGACAATATCATTATGCACACTTATGTAAACTTTTCTTGATAGACACTTAATCCCACCCACAACAATATCCTGTCTACACCACTGAAACGAATTAATTGTTACTCATTTAAAAAATCACGCCATCTTTCCACACAAATTCAAACAATGCTGACATATTTATCACAATAATCTATACATTTTATTAAATTAGAGATAAGACAACTTGGTGATAAATAATATGTGCACATGACGCAGTAGACTAATATACATCATAAAACCAACTACATAAGAGTCATTCTCGCTTCTTTGAGTAGTTAAGTATGGTCTAATTCTGTAAATGAACGGTTAAGTGGTCTATAGATGCTCAGTTGTTAGTTTAAATTGCATTGCCTACTTGGTTCAATATGAAAGTTACTTAGTGAAAGATATAGTAATGTGATATAGTTTTTTTAATGGTTATGATTGTTTGAAAAACTGGATGCAATGTGAAGTGTTAAAGGAAAAGTTTTCTATAAATTGTTTAGGAGAAATACTGTGTTTTGAACAGTGTAAGTTTTTATTTAATTTTTACTTTCTTCAGAAAAATCTGATTTTTTTTTTATCTTAAGTGAATTATTACACTTTTTTGATAATGCACTTTACAATAGTGCATGCCATATATAATCTCAGTAGCGGCGCTAGCTCTTAAAATTTGGGGGGAGGGAAACATGTGAGAAGGGCATCATTTTTTTAATTACAAATTACAAGTGAAGACCTAAAAAAAAGTCGTCACCTCTAATATACCAGTGATGACCTAAAAAACAAAAAGTCCTTGCTGCGCGCCTAATAAATTTTTATCCAAAGATTTCTGGGGGGCAGCGTTATTTTTGGGGGACCAGAGCAATTTTTGGGGGGTCAGATCAATTTCTGGGGGGCCAGAGAAACATTACGAACATTACCCTACGAGGGCAGGAATATTACGGAGAGATAATAAATAATAACCTTAATAAAATAACCTTTTAATTTACCTATGAAACTATACAGGATGTTTGTTTGAAACGGGGCACCCCGAAAATCTCCTTTATTTTTAAAGATACAAAAAATCTTCAAATAGTTTATTTTAGAGATATTTTGTTTCTTTTTTTATTGTTTTCAAAGCTTGCTACGTTCAACTTTGTAAAACTTATGTTGATTATTATTTTGTAAATAAATGGTCGCCATTTTGAAATGGTTAACATAAAAATATGATTTTTTGGTGTCATTGTAAAGCTAATTTAATGTACTTTTAGGAAAAAAATATAAAATTATCGATTCCCTATGCTAGATCAAAAGTCGACATCATTTTCGGTGAAACCGGAAGTGCCTCAGAATTCTTATAGTAACCTTTAGATGGGCCTTTTTGTCTAGTTTAACTTTTGTTCTGAAGATTTTTTGTATCTTTACAAATAAAGGAGATTTTCGGGGTGCCCCGTTTCAAACAAACACCCTGTATATCACTTTCTTTCATATAATTTGTAATCAAATATAAACAAACACGTAAACAAATACGTACAGGTGTCCCAGCCAAGTGGCTCGCCATTGCTTTTCTTAATATTATAGATAGAGATTCGGTTAAATGGACAAAGTTCGAGTATTTTACATAGGATATATCATGATAGACACAAAAATATTTTTAGATGTTTCGTTGATATTTTGAAAATAAACATTTTTTTTTTAAATAGAATACCTGTATATTGTTAGGCCATTGGAACGACGATTTTTTTGTCTTAAAAAAAAAGCAAAACAAAACTAAACATGTTTATAATGAAATTTTTTTAATAACGGAGATATCAACGTTACAAACTTATGAAAATAGTACGTTTAAAAACTTACATACCGGGAGAATTATTTAAGGAGCAACATACATGTTTCACATATAATGTTAATGAAGTGAGTTATTTCATTTGCAACATAGCAAATTATGAAAGCAAGCTCATATCCATGGCAACAAATATGCAATGGTGATTAGATATAATAGTTATTTGACATGATAAAGTTCCTAGACGGCTAAAAAATAGTAAATTAGAAACAATAAATGAATTTTTATTAGTTTGTTTATATTTACATACAAACAAAAATAATAATGTCCTTAGTAGCTAAGTCCAAAAAATATTTTTTTAAATAATATTTTGTCACTTCTATGGATACGATAAACATTTGTTTTATGGCTATGTTGCTTTTGAAATAACTCACTTCATTAACATTATATGTGAAACATGTATGTTGCTCCTTAAATAATTCACCCGGTATAATAAAAACAAAAGTAAAAATTACCAAGTATTTTGGTTACAAATATTGTTCGAATAACTATACATTATTGTTTAAACACAATCTTATTTTTATTTCTTGATTTTATAGAAAATAGTTTTCAAGATTTATTTGACGATATGCCCATAGCTAACGGAATTAATTTGAAGTATTTTCAACATGATGGTGCACCTGCACATAATGCCTATCTTGTAAATAGTTACATAAATATGACAAGTGGATTGGTATTAATGGACCTATTAACTGGCCTCCTAGATCTCTGATTTAACATCTTTAGATTTTTTGTTTGAGGATTTCTGAAAAATACAGTCTATAGAGATTAATAATTTAGACAACCTAAAAAATAAAATCTCTTGCTTGCAGCAAAATTTCTAAAAATATGTTTCGCTTTATATTACGTAAAATAAAGAATAAGACTGTGTTTAAACAGTAATGGATATTTATTCGCAACTATACTCTATCTCAAAAAAACTGATGGTAATAAAATTTATTATTTGTCAAAAGTTATTGTTTTATCACACAGAAGCGGCAAAACAAATGCGACATAATATGAATAGTTCGAAACGAAATATTGTTAAAAACAACCGAGTGTGCCGCACATATTATATGGGAATACGAAGTAGGGTTAAACACAATAGACCATAAAAATTTGACCCTAAAATTTTGAGGAAAAATGTGGTCACAGGGGTGTGTTTAATGATATGATAAATATGGTACAGGTGTGCGTTTCATAAAATGATAAATAGTAATATAGAAATACACAATTAACCAATTTAAACGTGTTTAAAACGTGCACGCCACTGGTAACTGCCTGACAAAATGATTTATTACTATCAGCCTTTTTGAGATAGAGTATAACAATATTTGTAACCAAAATACTTGGTAATTTTTACTTTAGTTTTTCTTATATGCAAGTTTTTAATCGTACTATTTTTATAAGTTTGTAACGTTGATATCTCCAACTTTATACAGGATATTCCATTTAAAAAAATGTTTATTTTCAAAATATTTGGTCAACGAAACATACAAAAATATTTTTTAGTCTGTCATAATATTTCTTACAAAAAATATTGGAACTTTGTCCATTTAACCGAATCTCTATCTACAGTATTGGCCATAAAGATAGCAACTTTTGATAATCCTATTTTATTTTTATTCTATTCAATATTTTTAAAATTAAAGAAATGTAATTCTTACCTTTAACAATCCTCTACATATATTATAGTAAAAAATTAAATTTTAATAGTAAATTCTATTTTTTTTTATAGTATTTATTATTTTTACCTGGACATAAAGATAGCAACTACTCTTAAAAAAATCTTTTTTTTTATTAATTAAGAAAATGAATTATTATTAACAGATCATTTTTAATATTTTGTATAGTAACCACCAGTATTTATAACTTCCCGACATCTTTTCGCCATTGATTCTAATAATTTCGTGATCATTTCATTATCAATATTAGACCAGGCACCCTGCAAAGCTTTAAACAATTCTTCAATATTTGAATGCGTTTTGTTTCTAATCTTTCTGTTGTGAATCTCCCAAAGGTTTTTTATTGGATTTAAATCGGATGACTGTGACGGCCAAGTCATTACGTTAATTTTTGAATCCTCGAACCATTTTTTTACCAACTTCGAAGAATGTTTTGTGTCATTATCATGCTGGAAAATATGTTTTAAAGGCATGAACTCATCAGAATAAGGTTCCATAACATTTTGAAGGATGTCTATATATTTAAATCGATCCATTATTCCTTCAATGTGGTATAGAGGACCCATACCATATCCCGAGAAACAGCCCCATACCATCACACCGCATCCGCCATGTTTAACTGTTGGCAAGGTGTATTTTTGAACAAATCTTTTATTAGCAGGCCTCCTAACGTAACTTACACCATCACTTTTAAACAAATTGAACTTAGATTCATCACTAAAAATAACTTTTTTCCATTGATCTACAGTCCAGTCAATATGATTTTTAGCAAATTCTAATCGGGCCTTCACATTCTTTTTGGATAGAAGTGGTTTTTTAGCGGGACGGCGACTAAAAAGATCCTCACTAACTAATCTTCTGCGAATAGTTCTTGTTGAGCTGTTTTCTCGGTCCACTTGTGGCAAAATGCCCAAAATTTTCTCCGATGACAGAAAGGGGTTATTGGCAGTTAAGTAAATAATTTTTTTATCAGTTCGTTTTGTAGTTTTTCGTGGCTGTCCTGGAATTTTTGGAACTTTAAACGTACCTTCTTCTCAAAATCGTTTTATAATCCGCGACACAGTAGATTTATGCTTTTAAATTTTGTGAAATCACATTTTGCCCGTCTTTAAAACCAGAAATTATTAAGTTTCTAATTTCACTTGAAAGAGTTTTACTACGACCCATGATTGACAAATATAAACTGGAATATTGCTTGTGCACAACATATTATTTATGGATAAAACCTGCATATAACAAGAAAATTTGAGTAGTTGCAATATTTTTGTCCAAGCAAAAATGAAGAAATAATTTATTATTAATCTGTAAGTCAGATTATTTGACTATTGATTGATGTAACAGACAAAATATGATTAAAGTATAGAACTAAGAGTATTTATTTTCCAATATTATTATTCAAATTTGAAAAATTGATAAATGTTAAAAGTTGCAATCTTTATGGCCAATACTGTATATTATTAACAAAGATAGCAATGGTGAGCCACTTGGTTGGGACACTCTGTATATGTGACGGTCGGTAAAAATCACAGATTTACATATTTGCCAATATCAAGTTACTTATGAATATTTTTGGATAAATGATATGGTCTAAAATGAGCTATAGAGCCAAATTTTTTCTAACATAACGGAAATCATATCTCAAATATTTCCCGAGATCCCCATGCTTTAACAATTACTATGAACTCACTGTGCCAGCAAAAATTATGGTAGTACAGTTTTAAGCCTGTGTTTCAATCAACTGTTACAATTATCTTAATTAATTTGCTTGTTGACGTAGTTACTCATAAAAAATTCCATAATTTGTTCTCAAGAAACCAAACAAAAGCCAGCACGTTCTAATTACTCAAGTAACTTTATCAATGTGTGTTAAAGATAATTTTTAAAACTGTAAATTTTTCATTTGGTACGTGTTTTAAAATAGAATCACATGTGTCAAAATCATTTTTATTGTTGTCACTAAGTTATAATTTATCTAAAATAAATATTATTCCTTTCCAAGAATATGGCACAAATTAGATAAGGTGTAGTTTCTAACTTATCTTAGTACTTAAATAAAGGTATAATAGTCAAAGTGCATTAATAAACCAATCTGAATTAAGTGCATTTTACTAATTTATTTCAGTAAATTACTGTAAGTAGAATTTTGAATTTTAAATTGGTCCAGTGTTAAAGTTAAATATTATTTTAAATCACGTTCGGTTATCTATCTATATAAATATATTTATGGGCTTTATCTGATATTTATTTTTCTTCGTTCTATACGTTTTAGATGCTTATAAGACGATATCCAGCAAAAAATCAATTTCGTCTGCCTGCCATGTGTTTTGGTATGACGACAAAAAATATTGATAAAATTGATAAAATTGCATTACAAGTTCAGGTACTTCCCAAAAATTTAAAAATAATGTCAGTCACTTTGAAGGACTTAAACAGTGCTCTTTATTAGTGCCGTTAAAGCAAGTACAATATAAAAAGAAAAATATGCCATTTGGTATTTTTAGGATTTTGTAGGTATGACCAAAAAACCCTTATACCGTCATTTTGTCGTATGTCTGTCTGTCTGTCTGTCTGTGTGTCTACCTGTCTGCCTGTATGCCTGTCTGTCTATCTGTCTGTCTGTCTGTCTGTCTATTCGATAAAAATTGTAGCCAAACGACTAAACCTAAAGAGTTGAAATTTGGCATGCTTATACAACTCTTTGACCCGCACATAGGAAAAATACTAAAACATCTAAAAAACATATCCCCCTAAAATTATAAACAAATATCTGCTCATCGAAAAAAATATATATTTTTTTAAAATTCTGATTAGGGTATCAAATGAAAGTCCTTAGTACGTGGATTAACGATCAAAATTTTATTTTAGCAATATAAATTATTTTGACGCGATTTTTGCCAAAATTGTGCAAAAAAAATTTTGTCCCACACTCCATAGCCCAGATGGTTTAAACTAAAAATCTGAAAAAATTCTAAGTAATGTACATTTGTGTGAACCGGAATAGTACAGCCGGAATTTTTGATCAGATTTTGTTTACGGAAAATAACGCATTTTTTGTGTTTTTTGCTTAACCACGTAACAAAGCACACTGAATCAGTGTGCTTTAATAGTGTAATGGCTAGCATGCTCGCGTTACAATTTGCAAACTAAAGTTCGCTCCGCTCTCCAGGCAATTTAATTTTTTCTGTTTATTTTTATTTATTTAAATTATTTTTTCAAAATTCTAGTTATATTTGGGCAAATGTTGCATTTTATTTTTAAAAGCGTAAATTTAATAACCAGTGGGAATTGTTGAAATTGAATACACGAAATCAGAAGGGCGGGGTGACTTAAAGCAACCAATGGAAGCTATAGGTGCAATTTTCAAAATCTTAATGTACCTTGCTATATATATATATAAAATACTGCACATATTTAAAAACCTAAATAATGGTATTAGGCATTCGAATTAAAATGAACAAAAAAATATTTTAACATAAAATTTGTTTTGGCATCCTAAATAATCATCATTCACTTACTAAATACCTGCAAAATCCTGAAATGTGTGAAAATTTACACTTCACATCAATTTTTTCTCATGCTCATCACATATAATATTTCCAAAGGGGCGCCGTTAATATGGTGTGCATCAGGAACCAAAATTGCTAGAACCAGCCCTGCCCACACCCCATATTTAAAATAAGATAACAAATATTTTTTGAACCATAGATTTTTTCAACTGAATAATTATTTTGGAAGGGACGGGAGGATATCCTAAAAATTAAATCTTGAAATATCTCACTCATTATTACAACAAAAATATACATAACAAAAAACGTAGAACTACGGATAAGGCTAGGGTGACCATTCGTCCCGCATTTTAACATTTTGTCCCGCATTAAGATGCGTCCCGCAAAAGTCCCGCATTTTGGATTTGGGAGGTGAAGACCTTTTTTTGCTCTTCACTTGGATTTTGGGAGATGAGGACCTTTTTTTGTTTTGCTCTTCACTTGGATTTGGGAGGTGAGGACCTTTTTTTTGCTTTTCATTTGGATTTGGGAGATGAGGACCTTTTTTTGCTCCGTCCCGCATTGCCTTCTTAAGAAAATGGTCACCCTAGATAAGGCAGTTAGTAATTTAAAAACTGATTAGTGAAACTAATGTAACTAGTGTAACTAATGAAATATTATACATTTCCAAATCTTATTTCAATACAATTAAGTTCTTAATAAATATACGATCACATAACTCAAACTAACAAGATTATTAACTAAACCAATAAATCGTACAATAACAATCAGTCCAATAATTTTAAATGTCATATTTCAGATCAGTGCATCTAGTGAATTAAGATGGCAACGGCATTTAAGAAACTGCGAAACATATTAACAGCAACGAGCGGTCAGCCAGTAGGACATGCTTTTTTGGATCCGGAAGTTGGCTTCAAGGCTGCCATTAGCGAACAAGCGAAGGAACTTAAAATTACTGTCATTGGAGCAAGACATTTGCCTACCATATATGGACTAACAAGAGCTGAAGGATATGTCGTCAAGGTGAGAATCATTTCGAGTTTTACGTCAGTTATTGCCAATAATTATTGTAATTCTTTTTATTTCTTTCTTCTTTTTTTGTGTTTTTTTTTTTTTGTGAATAGACACTGAGTGATACTGCTTAAGGCAGTAACTGCCGGTAATATAAAAAATTGATGTGAAGTGTGAATTTTCACACATTTCAGGGTTTTGTAATTATTTAATAAGTGTAAAAAGCCAACATAATACCGGATGTCTAGGAATATTTGTTCTATAATCACATCAAAATCAACAGTTTTTAGGGTTTTGTAGGTATAACCAAAAAACTTTTATACCGTCATTTTGTCGTCTGTCTGTCTGTCTGTCTGTTCGGTAGAAATTGTAGTCAAACGGCTAAACCTAGAGAGTTGAAATTTGGCATGCTTATACAACTCTTTGACCCGCACATAGGAAAAATATTAAAATATCTAAAAAACATAAACAAATATATGCTCATCGAAAAAAAAAAAATATTCTTTTACAATTCTGCGTCGAGTGTCAAAAGAAATTGCAAAACAAATTATTTTGACGCGATTTTTGCCAAAACTGTGCAAAAAAAAATTTGTCCCACACCCTGTAGCTCAAATGGTTTTTAAACATCTGAAAAAAATCGAAGTAATGTACATTGGTGTGAACCGGAATAGTACAACAGGAATTTTTGATCAGATTATGTTTTCGGAAAATAGCGCATTTTTGTGTTTTTAGCTAAAATATGTAAAATATTTAATTCGCTATTTAACACAGTAAACGAGTGAACGTCCGTAGTCCAGTGGTAACGTTCTCGCTTCGTAAGTGGCAAACCACTGTTCGATTGCCGTATATTTTTATTTTTTCTGTTTTTTTTTTTTGCATTTTTATTTTGTTTAAATTATTTTGTCGAAATTCTAGTTACATTTTGGCAAATGTTGCATTTAATTTTTAAAAGCGTAAATTTAATAACCAGTGGGAAGTGTTGAAATTATAATTTAATTCTATGTTTGAATGTATACGAAATCATAGGGGCGGAGTTTATGACTTAAACAACCAATGGAAGCCGTAGGCGCAATTTTCAAAATATTAATGAACCTTGCTATAAAAAAAATACTGCAAATATTTAGAAACCTAAATAATGGTATTAAGCATTCGAATTAAAATTAATAAAAAAATATTTTAACATAAAATTTATTTTGGCATCCCAAATAATCATCATTCACTTACTAAATACCTGCGAAACCCTGAAATGTGTGATAATTCAGACTTCACATAAATTTTTTGATAATCAATTTTATTCGTAATTTGAGTACTAAGATCTTACATTTCATTATTTTAAACAAAATTTAAATAATTTGCCAAAAATACCATCTTTTTTTTCTGTATTTGCTTCGTATCCTAATCTTCATTAGATTAATCAGAAATATATTGATAAATGGCTTTATTTTTTCAATTACAGAAACTTATTATAAATTAAAATCTAAATTAATTCAAACAATAGGTTGACTCACAACGTATAATAACATAATTGAACACTACGCACTACACTCTATAGTGTAGAGTGTAGTATGATGTTCATATGCGTAGATTCTACACATATAAATTCGGTTCTCAGCTGTTAAAGTTTTTCGATAATATTTTTAATTTAAAAAAAAAATGACACACTACCTTGGCCATAAATACAAACAATCTTTAACATTTTAGCCATAATTTAGCCATGAAGTAAAAAAATAATTAATTTTCTCCAAAACATAATAACTGCAATATTTTTCAAAACAGCAATCTGGTCAAAAATTGTTCTCTTATGTTTCCGTTTCAGATTAAAGAATATTACCTATAATTTTTTTAGATAGTTTAACGCCTTTAAGTAAAAGTGCGCGGGACATGAATTCTATTAGCACATTTTTTGCTAAAATCGTATTAAAAGAAACGAATTTTTAAAACTATCTTTCGTTTCTTAATCAACTTCTTAAGATCTTTCTTTTGATACAACACAATAATTTTTTTTAAAAAAATTTATAAACGGCAAAAAAATAGACATTTTTTGAAAAACTAATCTGATCAAAACTATTTAACTATTCCGTTTCCCATCATGTTCATTATGGAGATTTTTTTTCAGATCTTTAGATTAATCCCTCTGATTAATAGGGTGGGGAAGAAAAGTTTTTTGACATATTTTTTGGAGAAAATAACATAAAAAATGATTTTTAAAAAATAAAAATATTGCTTGTTGATCCACGCATTAAGAGGTTTCATTTGATATGCCCCACAAAATTTTAAAAAAAATATTTCTCGGGGTGTTGTTTTTTAAACTCAGTATTTTTTCTATTTGTGAATCAAAGAGCTGTATAAGCATGTCACATTTCAACTTTCTATGTTAAGCCGTTTGGCTACAATTTCTACTGTACAGACAGACACAAGAGTAACGTTATAGGAGTTGTTTGGTGGTCATACCTACAAAATCATAAAAAACTACTTCATTTGCCCTGTACTGTATTCTAACCTTTGAACGGACTATAGTTCAAAAGTGTATCGCTGAAACAAAAAGATCATGAATCGTGAAATATTGATCAGTAGACGAAAAAAATTATTTAAAAAAATTGATTTCTATGCGATTATGGCAATTTTCCAGACACCCAGCATTCTGTTGGCCTTTTTTTAATTTTATTTATTTTACATCGGTCTATTTCCGCAACGAGGTTAATCGTTTATGCCAGGGGATTTCATTGATCTTGCACGATCGTTTTCAACACTAATTAATGTCACTCAACCGCTGTTGTCCTATAGTACAGTGTTTCTCAACCTTTTCTGGCATGGGACCCCCCCCCGAAATTATATCAATATTGTCTGCGGCCCCCCTATATATATATATAGTGTATCAAGATAGAGGGAACACGATTTTTCTCGAAAAGGCAACGTGTGAGCAAGTTGGGAAAAATTTTGAACTAAAATTTATACAAAACAATAAATGGTATATGGGAACGTATGTCATATTGAGTATCTTTGGATAGAGCTTTTCAAAAGAAACACCTTTTACATAAACATTTTTTCAGTATGTTTTACGGTTGACAAAAAACTATAATATATATGCCGATTATATTCCCTACAACGACTTGAAAGTAAAGTATTTTTATTTACAAGTATTCAAAGTGCCTTATATTTTGATTTAAACACATTCACATCCTTGCTCTTGAGTTATCTGTAGTTCGGAGAGTAATAAAAAAAATATAATAAAAAATATTGCACTTTTAAGTCGTACCTATTTCAAAGTACAACTTGAATTTTGATTGCGTTTGATCAGTTTGTTTAGCAAAAGCCCATTTTACTCATTATAAAGTTAGCTAGTGACAACTTTAGAAAATTAATACTCCATTTAGTTCCGCTTAAACGTTTGAAATAGCCTGTAGCTTAAATTAGTTGTCAAAATAACTAATTAGATAGAATAATAAAATAAAATATTTATTTTATTTATGTTATGCAAGGTATATTTTTCTGAATATAAATATAAGACTCGTATTTATAAATATGAATAAAATTTATATCTTGCAAGATTGAGCGCATTGGTATTATATTTTCATGTTTTGATCTTGTATGCCTTCGCGGCTCCCCGACGAAGCCTTCACGGCCCCCCGGTTGAGAAACGCTGCTATAGTAGGTACTTAAGATATTTTTTTATAATTTTTAACTTTGAAAATGACCTCTCAGCTGACGCAGATGTTATAGGAAGTGTTAAAAACAGTATTTTTTTTTTTTTTATTTATTTATACATTGGGGAAGCTAACGGTTGCCCACAAGTAGCTTCCACGAAATACAATTAAATAGTGAACAAAATCTTATAAATTATATTACAGGTTGTGCACGTAAACAAAGTATATTAATTTTTAAGTATCTCATTACAATTTATATTAATTAAGTATTTAGAAATTATAAATCTTATTACAATAATTTTTTTAGTTTATTAAATGTTAAGGTAAATATATCGAAATTTTTGAAATTATTGTTATATGAAATCATTATTCTATTAATTGGTGAGTTCTTGCAACAGTTAGTTTTAAATTGATTAATATAAAATAAATTTTTTGATCGTGTAGACTTGTTTGGTATTAAAAAGGTAAATTCATGTACAAAGGTCTGTGTGTCAATCATATTATTGAAAATTTTGAATAATAGCAGGATATCGAATTTAGTTCTTCTTTGTTCTAATGATTTTAAATTGAAAAATTCTAGTTTATCGGAATAAGAGTTCAGCTGAATATTAAATTTGTAGCTAAGGAAGTTTAACATTTTTTTTTGAATACTTTCAATTCGTTTAATATATTTTGAATATTGAGGATTCCAAACAGAAGTAGCATATTCTAGTTGAGGTCTTACAATTGAATTATAAAGCAAAATAATTGATTTAATGTTTTGAAATGGTTTAGAAGTTCTCAAAACGAAGCCCAGTAGCTTATAGGCTTTTTTTACAATTGTATCAATGTGTTCATTGAAAAGTAGTTTTGAGTCATATATGATGCCCAAGTCACGTATTGAATCTTTTCTTGATAACTGTTTATTGTTAATTGAGTACTTGAACATAATTTTAGTTTTCTTTCGGCTGAAGCTTACAATAAAACATTTGCTTAAATTTAATGACAAGTATTTAGATTCACAATAATTATTTAACATTTTTAAATCTTCTTGCATTAAAATGCAATCTTCGATTGAATCTACAGTAGTGTAGAACTTCAAGTCGTCGGCAAAAAGAGCAAATTTGCATTTTTTAAAACAACTAAATATTGAGTTGATATAAATGTTAAATAATATTGGACCTAAATGGGAGCCTTGAGGTACACCTGAAGTTACTTCAATCAGACGAGATGTATAGCCGTTACATGATACATATTGGGATCTATTTTTGATATAGGATTCAATCCAACGCAATAAGGATCCATGAATTCCAGCCTTAAATAGTGTATCGAGTAAGATGTTGTGAATGACCCTGTCAAACGCCTTACTGCATAAAAGCTATTAAATTTATTTTGGCAAGTTCCCCTGTACTATTGGAATTAATATTTTTTTGTCGAAGGTGTGGCAAGTGTAATTGTGTGATCTCATATTTTAAAGAAATTAGTGGATAAATATCATTAATAAAGTGCCAGCGTATATAAAAAAATTCGTGCAAAATTGTGAATCAGATTGTTTTGTTTTGGTGCGTTAAAACTTACTAGTTTAATAACAATTACAATATTAAAGTTTAAATATTAGAAAAACACGATAAATTTTGGAATATACGTAAGTAAGCCTGCACGAACCTACAGAGTCAAGACATTGCTCATATCATGCCCGGGGACGGAACACGCAGGAAACCCGAGACCAGGAGCGGCTCGTCAAATTCGGATATGGATATAAATAAATGTTCTTGTCACCAAGAAATGAAACAAATAAAAAAATGTTTGGAGGATATAAACAATAAACTCCTTATGTTAAGTGATCTTAAAGCAACCGTGGATGTTTTAGAGAAAACGGTTACTTTCATATCAGAACAATATGATTCAATAAGTTGCAAATCTGAAGAACAAAATAGAAAAATTAGTGAATTGGGAAAATAAGTTGCTAACTTGGAGAAAATTAATTATAATAATGAAGTTAAAATTAAAAATGTAACTGAAAAAATTAATTACGCAGAACAATACTCTCGAAATAATAATATAGAAATACATGGTATTCGAGAAGTAAATAACGAGGACTGCAAAAAAATTGTCATCAAACTTGCAGAACAAATGGAATTGCCTTTGGAGAATAAACAAGTTGATGTCGCTCATCGCATAACTTCTAGCACGAAAAAACATTCGCATCCGCGTCCTATAATCGTACAATTTACTTCACGCTCCCAAAGAGATTTGTTTATCACTAAGAAAAAACACTGTATTACTGACAATTT